>WMED01005899.1:0-19015 GCA_019650415.1 Pipa parva | reverse complement strand
ATATAATACTACAGCACTCATCTCTAATCATATAACACTACAGAACTCATCCCTTTAATCGTATAATACTACAGCACTCATCCCTCTAATCGTATAATACTACAGTATTCATCCCTCTTATCTTATATACTACAGCGCTCATCCCTCTACTCATATAATACTACAGTACTCACCCCTGTAATTATATAATACTACATTATTCATCCCTCTACTCATATAATACTACAGTACTCACCCCTGTAATTATATAATACTACAGCACACATCTTTCTTACTATTCAACTGGACTAATACAGTTTAAACTATTTTTGTGCTAGATCTAGCTTCTATGACCCTGGCTGACTTACTTCTCCATTGTTTTTGTAATGTAACTGTACCTTGCAACCTTGTGATTGATGAGACCCTTTTTTGTAAATATATCCCATATTGTGAGTGCAGCTTTGTATCAAGACAAAGTGAATCCCAAATTGAAACTGTTGGCCTTTTCTCCAGTCTCACTGGATTTGTGGTGAGATGTTTTATAGAATGTTTTTTACATGATCAGTGTCAAAACTGACTCATTTATTACAGTTCACATTTAAAGCTCTATAAATAGAAATGTAATTTTACAGAATGTACAGTATTATTGTTTTATTAATAAAAACTGGGCTATTTTTTCCAGTTTGTGCTTAGCTCCTTCTTATATCAGGACAGTCTTTGGCATAAAAGACCTTGTCCATCTCCTACTGATTATAATAAAGCAATCTGGTTTACATATTCAGAGAAGAACTGACTGATTTATCATTTGAGTTTTAATGAGATAGATATATTCTCTCTCAGCTTATTACATGGAGGGTACAATAACAATGTAATGGACAAATAACAGAAGCACAGTCACTAAAAGCTCAACCTCAGAAATAATAAATTTGGGAAATAAAGTGTGAGACCTAAAATCTTCTCAGTAAATGATCAAGAAACCAAGGGGTGGGGGGGGGGGGGATGGTTCCTTAATGTTCCCTGGTTACTAAAGTGAGGGATAAAGCTAGCAAATAAACCAAAAAATAGAAATTGATAACATTTTTTAAACAAATGTGTAAGACCTTTTCTAATGCTGGGATTTGGTCCGGCGTTAATTTCAAAATAAGTCTTAAAAGGGTTGTAAGCTTCATACATCAGTTGTGCCTGATTAAACAGGATACTTTATACGTCCATTTTTTACATTAATGCCATTCAATTAATTTCCTTCACCATGTAGAAACTGAGGCAATGTCTTTAAATAAATATTTCTTCTTTAATAAAATAAATGTTAATTTTATACAAATCTCATCAATCCCATCTGCCAGTACATAATTAAAATGAGATAAGAGGTTCACATAACATTAAGTTGCAATAATTAAAACAAAAAAACTTTGAATTCCATTTATTACAGAGTTACTCACCAGATCTTTGGGGATCTTTACATATGGCTGAAGACTTGTGTATTTTGCCTGCATCTGTTCAGATATTATCTTTGGTGATCCTTATCAATTACATTACCTGGAAAAAAAACTAGATGTAATACTACTCATCCTTAAGAAACTCACATAAGCGCAAAATTTATTAAAGTCTGAAAGACCAGCAGTCTTTCCAACTTTACCAAAAGAAATCTCGGGTTGATCTCCCGATATTTCATTCAAGATCTCGATCTTGAGTTTTTGAATTCTTTTCCATGGATAGGAAGCCATGGTTTACATTAGCAGAATGACTTTCTTTCCATGGAAAATACCGAAAATTTGGGATCACGAAACTTGATCTCATGATCACAAAGAAAATCTCACTAGAATACAATTAGATTTCTATCGGTAAAGTCAGAAAGACCCAGAGCGGTCTTTCCGACTTTAATAAATTTTGCCTTTAGGGTTCAGTGGACCAAACGATAGGACAATAGAACAATAGGATAAATGCATACTTTTTCGTATATAAAACAGAGCAGACTTAGATTGGGAATACTAGTTGGCTACATCTATTTAAATACCTACAGAGGAACATGGGGGTGGTACCCAGGAAACTTTACATGAATGACATTAATAAAAATCTTAAAGTCAACGGAATTCATCACTGTTTAAAAAAATGGAAACATCTTGTTAATGCTGTATTACTCTGCTGTAAATCAACCATGAGAATAAGAGGATTTATGAACAGAGAGGCATCAATAAAATGAAGAAGGTTGGGAAGATGTCAAGGGCAAAAGCATTTGGGGTATGCTGTAAAATGTATAATAGATTGAGTCAAATGAAGACCAGGAAGATGTGGAATGTGAACTCTACACCCCCTAAAACACACTTTCAATCTATATTAGGTCATTGCTGTAGCCTGGATGGGTTTAACCAATTTCATTAGAAATTTGCTATTATAACTAATAAAATCCAGAAAACTATTATGGACGTTTGATAGAATGATCAGGTTGTCTATCCCCAGCAGGTGTATAGTATAGAGTAAATGGAATATAGCTTTGCTTCCAAGTCAATAACTCGGGTCTTCTGTTCAGTTCCATTTTTGATTGGGTCAAAATATCTAGACTGTTGGAGCATGATAATAAAATAGTCCATAGATACTAGCAACTGTAAAAAAAAAAAAAATTCTACTTGTAAAATTCATTTATAATGCTCTCACTACATATTTTAGAATTGTTTATGCATTACAGATTCCTTTAGGATAATGACTTGTGCACTTAACAAATGTCATAAAGCTTTAAGGCTGGTTGTGATACAGGTTGTGTTGGGTATGCAAAATGTTTACAGAGACAGCCATTGTGCCACTGGCATTATCTAGATTAAATATAAACCCTTTGGCAAACTCTAGATTCCTCCTTATTACAATGATGCAACATTTGAATCAATAGATACCCTTTGCTACCCAGAATGCACTCCCAATAAAAAAAATGTTATAATCATTTGAAATAAATTAAACCTTGTAGTAACTACCATATAAAAGAACATAAAACATATATTTCTACATACCACAAACTAGATAGATATTTTATGACAGTTGGTGTAGGTAATTGTACATATCCATAATTATATTGTAATTAAAAATAATCAGGGCAGTTTCCCCATATCATAAGCCTTAATTCTTGCATAAATGTGTATTGTCCCTTTAAACAGTTAACGATTATTTTAAATGTCAAGACATATACTTGTAATCACAAAGAGATCAGTATTTTCCCCATTTAGTTATACATTTCTTAATAACCATTATCCTGTCCACCTGTCCTTTCATTGCTGGAGCACGAGTCTAGACTATCAAGTACAATTCCACTCATAAAAATGATTGTTCCTTGCCAAAGATTATACAAATGTATTGATGTGTTTGTGCTCATATCCAGAGATAACTTTGCATTTAAACTTCTATTCAATTTATTATCCTAATCATAAAATGAAATCTGTAATCTGTAGGCTCCGGTTGTGTTCATGACATTTATAGAGAAGGGAAGTGAATGATTATTAAACTTCATAGCAGTTACTGATAAGTGGTTTTTAACTAAAGTACAGACTTGCTTAATAGTGGATGTTTGTGATATTGTACTTTTTTATTATTCTATTTTAGTTAGAAGGTCTGTCTGGGGTAATATTTGCATGATATAAATATGTCTGTGGGATTTGTAATGAAACAACCTTGAGCGCTAATGGGCTTCATTATGCCTATTTATCCTTATTAGTTTACTGAGCCACGTGAGTTATAATTAGTCAGAAGGTTTTCCCCCTCAAAAATATTACAGCTTGTATCATCATCCGAAATGTTAACATTAAGAATTATTAACTTGTGGTTAATCATTCTGAGAATTGTAGTTCAGCTTGGCCAGAGGATTCTTATGTGTGCTTTAATTACCGGTAATTATATTTATTTATAGTTCAGCTACAGTAAACAAGCTACAAGTTCACTGTTAACTAAAAATAGTGCCCATGATTGGCAATTAATGACAGTATGTACTGAACCATCTCTTGTTTATTTTTTACAATTATTGTAATTGTTTTAAAATATAATTATAATATTAAAATAATAGTGATTAAGAGTTGATGACATCTTTTGGAGTAATATGTGAAGATTTTGATGGTGAAAATCATGCAAAATTATGATTCCATCATGATGTGAAATGACATTGGTAGGTTTTGTTTTGCTCTTACACTTGGTGATATGTATTAATGAAAGCTGGAAATTACCCAATATTATACTGCCATGTCTGATGTTACCAGTCTCTTCTCCACCCATAGTTATTGCAGTGGTTTTACCAGATAAAATTAATTAGTGAGAGTTAGGGACAACTTTCCCTTAGATTCAAATGGTCAGTCCACAATGTGTCTTATTAGGAGTGTATTTTCTAATGACAAGTCCCTCTTCTTGTTTTGTGTCCATTTTGCATTACTTTCCTTGCTAATATAAGATGACTAGTAGGTAAATACGTTTTTGGGGCGAAATTTACTAAGGGAGGATTTAGTCCGCCCGATCGCAATTTTTACCACACGTGCGGTATTCCGATCGATTTGCGATCGCAATTCCGATCGATTTGAAAATACCGCACTTGTGAACAGAAATTTACTTCGGGCGATCGTTCGCCCTTAGTAAATTTCGTCCTTGGAGTAAATAAGGAATGTAACTTATACTAACGGGTAAAGGAAACTCAGGAAGAGGTGAAAATTTTCAGAAATTAGTGATGTTTATCTAAGATTTTGGGTAAAATTTATTAGTCGGAAAAGCCTTTTCGGCTTTTCCGACCTTAATCAGGATAATGCTTCTAAGTTTCTCCTGGTAAGTATCGCGAGATTTGCACCGTGAGAAACTTTTTAAAATTAAATATATCTATGGAAAGGTAGCCATACTGTATAGCTACCTTTCCATGTATATATCCAATAAAAAAAGTTTCTCGCAGCAAGTATCACATGAGTCAAACCTTACGATACTTACCGGGAGAAACTTCAAAGCGTTCCCCCGAGTTATTAAATTCGGAAAAGCGCAAACAGCTTTTCCGAATTTAATAGATTTCACCCAAATTTGTGTTAACTTTTTTTTTTTCTTTGGAGAATTGGGCGATACATTGTTTTAATTTTATCCGGTAATTGCAATGTTGTAGCCAACACTTTCTCCAGAAACAGTACATGTGGCATTGCACATGTACTTGGCAATCAGGAGAACTTCTGAAAATAGTGGGACGGTACATATTTAAGAGGATAGTAATTAACATTACCCAGAGATCTGCAAATTGTCTGTGTATTAATTTAGTAAGGCTTATCATAAAAAGATAAGATACATACCTACTCAGCTTTGAAGTTAACTTCTTTCCACCTTCAGGGAAGTCTCTTGTAGCCCATCACTAGCTTAGTACTAGGGCTTCTGCCTGAACTAGGTCTAGCTAGGGTTCTGAGCATTTAAAGCATGATATATTAACACATCCTGACCTTTCTACTTTATCAATATCTTAGTTTTATTACAGCATATCATTGGGTTTCTCTGATAAAGATGTTACAGTGTAATACCAATGTTTGTATAGACCCACAACCTACACTCTATGCAACTTCTTCTTGCCACTTCACCACTATGCTCTTCCTGCCATATCTTGTATACAAATGTTTTCATGACAGCTAAATAATTAAGTAGAGTCCCCAAAGAAGACACACAATTTAGAGTCAAAATGGTGACTGGTATTATTACTCCAAGGAGGTAAGCCTCTCAGTTTGCTTTCCCTTTGCCTTCTGTAATTTCCTCACTACTCAGCAACCAAAATGAAATTTATGTAGAATAAAAGGAAGCTATGTGACATGACTAATGGTGGCTTGTGCCTTCCTGGGCCCTGGGCTTTGCTGTAGACTGCCAATGTTAAGGTTATCTTTGTTACTGGATTCCTAGCATCTCAGATAGGTTCTATATTAGACTAGATAACTTGTTTAACTGACAGTATGGATGGGCATTTGGAAGTATAATTGGGCTACTCAGCAATCAGCTGGACACTTAGACCATGCTACTTTTAATAAGTTATGGACCTATTTAAGTACCTTTGGGCTACAAACAATGAATGTCATGTATTTGTAGTTTACATGGGATGATTGTCAAAGCATATTGTAGTATAACTGAACTACTAACAGCAATGTAAGTAGACACAATGCATTGTAAAACAGTTGTGACTAAGTTATTGCCAGCAAGCCTTACCACTGGAAACTTGCAAAGTAACTACCTTACAATGTGTGGTTTAGGAAGCATGTTAGCTTTGGAGGTGGAGGTCAATATTATGCACTGGGAGCCATTATTGGAAGGGAGAGGAGCCCTATGAAAAAGATCAATACTGATGTCTATTATGCTATGTTGTGCCAACAACTACACTGCATTAACTATACATTTATACTGTTACAACTACACTGTATCAATTACACAATTACATTGTATCAACTACACAAATACCTTTACAGGGGATTTTCAAAGTCCCAATCGCTTAAAGCTGCCCCAGACCCTGATGACCATATGGGTGTGATCCCACCCCAGAATTGTTTTTGTAACCCCCTTTTTCATTACAGTGGAATAAATAGGTTAAGCACCCCTATTTGACAATGTTTCTTGCTAGGCTTTGTCCTATAACACAAGATGTGCTCTATACTCTTTTTCCATTCCAGAACCAGTGCCACTGCTGCCATTCTGCTCCCCACTAGCATGAAGAGATGAAGTCATGAGTAGCTTCATTAAAGGTTGTAGAGTGGGAATCCTGCAGTCGTGACTGCTCAGGGAGGGGCTAAGGTGCTCTTTGGAGTATTATCCTCTGGGCCACTTTGAGAATCCAGTTTGTCCCCTTTTGCTGTGCTGTATAATGGTCAAAGCCATCCTTACCCTTTTCCAAAGGAATTCAATCTAAAAATCTAAAAAAATTCTTGGGCACATTATTTCCTGAATGGTAATGAGCCCTAACAGCATAATATGTATTTATATTTTTTAAATTTCAATAGAGATGGCTAAATATTCCTAGAATGATCCATTATTCTAACTATTCTACATGTTACATGTGCATTTTAGTTGATTTTTTTTTCTAAAAATAAATTACACCTAGCTCTCTACTCTTCCATCCTGGCCTTGTATCAATCATTAGTTGTCTTAGGAATGATGAATAAAATGTGGAAATGAAAAAAACAATTTAACAAAGACTCATTAGTTCACAGCAGATGCTAGAATGGAGCTTGTGATTCTCTAATATTCCCTGAACTTCAGTTCAGTGAAAAATGACTGTGAAAATATTTTGTGGCTGAAAAGAAATGTAATAGGAACAAATTAAAACAAGAATCAGGTTTGGCCTCATAAGCCCATAGAACAAAGGGAACATAAACCTTAAAAATGAAATATAACAGGTGCCTGATCAAAAAATATCGATCAATACTTTTCAACCGATTTTACCAATTGAAACTTATTGAACAAGTTTTTCAACTGGATTTCTACTTTCCATTGAAAAATCCAGTCAAAAAACTTGTTCGAAAAGTTTTGGGCACATGATCAGGCCTGACACTGCCGGTGACTGTATGGCGTCTGAATCAGGCAAATCCCTCTCAGGAGTGCATTCCTCTCTAGCCATGCTCCTAGTGAACTCCCACATTGGCACTTCTTAGAAGTCACATCTAGAGCATGCACATCATCCAGAAAGGATGCACTGATTTGGACACAGTAGAGTCACCAGCAGTGTCTGAAGATGGGGTATGCAACACAAAAGTACTGTATAGCACTTCTTTACAACTAATAATTTTAACTTTTTTTAAAAAATTGATAAATCGTATTTAATAAAAGGTGGTAATTAGCATATATAAATAACATTATTTTGTTTGTATTTTCGGCAGACTGTTCCTTTAAAAATAACATTAAGGCATTCCAACACCACTACTATTCTGAGAGTAACATTTTCTTGTGATTCTCTTTACTTTCATTGTTTAATTTAATAAAAAATCATGCCAGATTACTGAGGAAATGAGGACAAAAGAGCAGGTGTACTAAACAAATGTTTAATGAGATTTTGACTGCTCTGATTTATTTATTTATTTTTACAGAACTAAGTAACAAAATCAGATCCGTTAGATGATTCCTTCATTGGCCTGGTGGCATTCAGTCATTATGGTTTAGAAATTGTAGAGGATGGTTGCCCTCACCTTAAACTCTGAGGGTGGGAAGAATAAAAACAGAATGTAATTTAATCTTCAGCTCATTATATTTTGGAAGAATTGGTTCACCTGCATTATGACACTGATACAAGACAAGAAATAATTCTCCATGAAAACATGTTTCCAGGTTTCATTGATGTTACATTAGAAAACTCATTCAGATCTGTCAGTGTTCTCATTATACAACCAGCAAACAGAAAACAAAAAATAAATCGGTCTCAAATTCCTGAAAGTAAAAATGACATTGTTCAGAAAGGCTGTTGGCTTCTACACAACTGATTTCAATTCTACAACTGCAATTCCAAACCATAAACAATATACCAATTAATGAACATATACAATACACCAGACAATTAACATATACAGTACCAAGCGCAAATCAAGAGACATACACCAAACGCTAGCTGATTCAAAATATACCAACCAACTAATATATAATGGTATATAATAATAAAATGAACACAAATTAACTATTTATATATACAAATCATCAACCAACAAATATATACCAAGCACCCACTCATAATAATAATATAAAAGAGAGCAAAGTAGTAATTATTGAGAAACCAACATTCTTTTCCATATATGGTCAGATCTTACAATCTGATTTTAATGTACTAAAGAGCTTAGGCTGAAATTTAATAAAATCAAATATATCGATATCAATAATTATGAATTTTCGATAATTTTCACATTTTTTTAATAAAAATTTTTGGTCGAAAGGTCAAAAATGGCTTGTTGGACTTTAACAAATTTTGCCCATTATTAGTATCAAATACTATCTGGATCACAAAAGATAAAAATGTACATTCATTTTGTATTTGTTTTTTTTATGGTTACAAATATATTGAAAAAATAATTACCCTGCTGATGAGGTTTAGGTTAAAATTTAATAAAAAAGGCTGATTTCGGCCTTTTTGAGTTTATCCCAAGTACATCGTGTCTGTTTGATCGGTAAAAATCTATTGATATTTTTTAATCAATTTTATCGATCGATACTTTTCTTTTGAGTATCTTTATTGGATTTTTCCAAGGAAAGGTAGCCATACTTTACATATTTTACATCGAAAAATCAGATTGAAAAGTATTGATCAGTAAAAAAATTAATCAAAAAATATTGATAGATTTTTACCGATCAAACAGTGGAGATGTACAGGGAATAAACTTGAAAGATGAAATCGGCCTTTTAGAGTTTATTACATTTTGCCATTAATTGGTAGTGTGAATGGAAGGAACTGTACTAACTAGAGACAAATCAAGATCAAGACAAAGGTGTATTTACAGCACACTAAGCACACATTTTTACATTTTTTCCTGTTTAACTTGTTTAAATTAATTTGAATTAAAAAAAGAACTAAAGTCTTTTAATGAATCACATTTGTTCAATTATCCTACATGCCAGCAGCAACACAAAAAAACATAGTCTTTCCCTACCAAGCTACTTATTTGATGCATCTGCTCCTTCTGCATGCATTATTTCACAAGTAAATGGGAGTCATTGTTGAAATTTAGTTTCACCTCCTGCTGATAAAGCTGGTGTCCTTGGCACTGGCTTCTACAGAGCATGTGTGAAACCCAGCACTGACTGTATGTTTCATTGATATTCACAGTTTAATGTACCTTAAAACATTCCTCAAACAGTCAGTGAATTCTCAAACACTCAGTTGATTTTCTTTGTTAGCAATTTCATCTGTTGAATGGTGTTAAATTCTATAGGTTTGTCTTATTGATTTAGACCAACTGATACCAGAGGTTTTTGAAAAAATGATTTGATGGAATATATATAAAGGTACATACAGTGTCATAATTCAAGATAAATGTAAAATGTTGTTATCTGTGTTGTGTACAGCCACTTTATAAACACAAACAGGCAGTGCAGTGGCTCAGTGGTTAGTATTGCTGCTTTGCAGAATTGGGTTCTTGGTTCAATTCCTCTGGGCACTTCTGTTTCCTCCCACAATCCAAAAACATATGTCTTTGTGTGACTGAATAGGGAAACTAGATTGTAAGCTCCACAGGGCAGGAAGTGAATGATGAATTTCTGTAAAGTGCTGAACTATATAAATGAATAAATACATACATACAAACCCAACATGTAAGTAATAACGTATCATATCCTGAATATTAAACTACTTTTTTATTTTCTTCTGGAGGGCAGGTAACTCTTATTGATATTTCTGTTTAGGAAAATGCATATTTTCTGTTACTGATGTAATGTAGGCAAAAAAAAAAAGAAATATAGAAAATTAGTTCTTGAAACAACTTCTACACAAACACTAGATATAGGACTGAATAAAAAAAATTCTAAATCCCCTCCCCCCCTCCTCCACCCAAGAAAACCCCGAGATTTCTCTGAGAATTACCAGTAATACTGTCTTGCACGTAACCCCAAATATATCAAAGTTGAATCAAAATGAAATGGCAACCCGGCTTGACCTGGCTGAAAATCAGCCCTGACTGGGGTTCAGAATCATGTAACAGCAAATCTAACATTCAAAATAATTTCACTTTAATGGAGAATGAATCAATTTACAACGTTTAAAGAGAAGAAAAGGAACATTTTTGAATATGTAAAGATTTGGCTCGAAATTTACTAAAGTCAGAAATGATTTTTTTTACTTTTTCGGACTTTTTTCACTCAAAAATTGGGATTTAAACATTTTTGCCCCTGTTTTTTTGCCATTTTTGAACTGATTTTAGCTATTTTTACATAATCATACAAAAACATTTTTTTAATGTTTTGGACCTTTTTTGCCTGATTTTTTTTTAATGAAAAAGGGTGAAAAAAGTAAAAAAAAAAAATGTTTTTGACTTAAGTAAATTTTGCCTTAATGTCTGGAGGGCTCGACTCACACACCCAGTCATTGTGGATTATTTGAACCAATTTTTTTGTCAAATGGCATGGGAATAGTCTTGATGTGCTATTGTAAATGAACTAAATCATTAAATAGTTAAATAATAGTGTGCTCCTTGCCTTCCAATCACAATTATAACCCTCACAACGCATTTGTCTATCATTTTTCTTCAGCAGTAACACCAATAAGTGAGTTGACAACCCCAAACATAACTCGCACCTCCAAGTATGGTTTTCCTTCGACTGTAAATACATCCCACATTTCCAAATTACACATATATCTCTGGTTTCATAGCCTAGTGATTTCTGATTGGTAATACACAAGACCTGCTGTTTAGCACATGCTCAATGCACTAATATGGACACGGTTTTATTACTGTGGTGGGAAATAGATGGTGCTGCTATTTTATTATAATGATACCATTCTAATATTTATATTTAAATACTTGTACCTCCTGCATTACATATGCATCCATAAAAGATACTCCCGAAGAAAAAATTAAGGGAAGGGGGTGATTGACACCAGAGTGGACCAGTCGGAGCAGGTAATGGAGGAAACAGGATAGGGGTGTGTATAAGTAAAATGGAAAAGAAGGGTGTCAGTGGAGAGAAAGCAGGACAGCCCACACTCCCTCCCTATAGATAGTATAGAGAGGATCGGAAACAGGAGGAATGGTTAATTTACAGGTGGCAAGTGGATAAGGATGGATGGACAGAATTGTGAAAGTGGTTTTGTCACAGCTGATGGTGGAAATGGAAGATGCCTGCCAGATACTAACATCTCATGGGATGAGATGAGGGGTGCACAAGGTACAGAAAGGGGGTATGGGCCCAAGTTGGGGACACTTGCTATAATCCTTAAAAGGTAATAAATGGTGGTATAGGGGGTAGCCACGCTTTAAGCGTTAAAAGCTGTAGCAGGCATTAAGTTAATTCACGTTTATGGAAGTTATTTGTTTTAAATGGTTAATAAAAGCTGCTGCCGTTTCTACCCATCTCTTGTGTGTAAAGAGTTTTATTTATAGATAAGTTGTGTACAAAGAGTAGAATAAGTGCGAAGATGATAGTGCACACTGTAGGAGTCAAATGCATTGAAATCACTGGTGCTCACTTCTTAAAAGTATCATTAATTATGATGTCACAAGTTGAATCTGATCTGCAACACAATGACATCATTGGTAAAGTTAACAAAAAAAAAAAAAAACTGTAGAAATTTCAAGTTTATTTTGGCAAATCAGCCTCAGGTTTATCCAAGGAAAGGTCAAAAATTAGAATACTATATGGGTCAGTTACTTTTGGCTTCATTAAATAATCATATCTAGAAAATAATATTTTTAGAGGGGCATTTAGTTTATGTTTAAATGTATCCATTGGCTCTGTGGTACTCCCCACAACAGAAAAAAAAATAGATTCCTATATATTTAGTGACCGTTTAATTGCAATTTGTAGCAGAAATATTTTAGTGGTGAGAAACAATTCTGATAATAAACCTATAATGTAATATGATATTCTGATGTTTCCCAATATTACATATATATAATGCATACTGTATATAGATGAACAGAAAGCGAATTAACAGTGCCCTAGGAAAATGTGTGCACAGAGAGTCTGCTGATCTATTTACAAAAAGAAACATACGCAAATATAAAAATTATGAAGTGATTTAACTGTAATGGTTCAGAGATTGTCACTGGCTTCTGTTTTTAATTTACAATCACATTTTCAGAACAATTGGATGCATTCAGAACCGCCTAAGAAATCAACCAGCTCGATTTTTACTGGTGGTTTTTACTGTGGCTGGAAGTGGAAATCACATTAAATACTTATTCGCTCCAGTCTTATTTTTCATTCAGTGAAACAGAATCATTTAAATGAAAGATCAAAGTAATGGTGGCTTTTGTACTTTCATATCAGAAAAAGTCTATTAGATGTTAACTGCGCAATAAAGTGATGGATGATTGGCTTCTGGATCAGATGTGAGAAACCAGAGTGACTTTCATTTCAATTGGTTCTGCAGAGAGACTTTGTATCTAAACTAGAAATAATTTATTTTCTCTTTGGTTTTAGATAAATGCTCTCATACAGCTTCTAGGAATCTGAACTATAAAGGATAAACTAATAAATGTTCTTTAATCACACAGTTCACTCTGTGTGACTCCCCCCCTCCCAAAAAAAAAAAAAATCATGGGGCTTATTCATGAAAGTCCAAACTGATGCGCAAAGGTCCAAATTTGACTCCATTTGCCACTTACAAATTTTGCCACTTCCCATTGCTTTGCAGGCTCGTGCACAGGTCATTCACATCTTCATCAGGCATCAAAGACTATTGAAGTAGAGAATTTGTCAAGGCGTACTGTGCCTCATGCGCCAGTTTCACTTCATCAGATCAAAGTGACACAGGTGGATACTACTGGGGAGAGACCTGTATGGAACCATTATACATATATTTGTATACAACATTTTTTACTTATTTCTTTTTTACTCATTTGTTTAATGTGCTCTATTCTTGTTGAATTGGTTTGTGGGATTTGGGTACCAATTCACACTTAGCTCATTTTTTTCTCTTTTGGATTCAATATTTATTTTATATTACATAGTAGTTGCATATCATCACGTGACACACGATGTGCTTATGTCACTACCACGTGTGCGCACATTAAGGGGTGCCTAGGCACACCATGTACACCCCATGTGCACACCTATTATGGCAATATAGTTGAGTAGCGGGATCTTTTGCCTAGAGTGAGTACTGGGGTTTACTGGGACTCTTACCTACTGGCTCCCATGAATTTGGAAGTGAATGAGCTAGGATATTTCATTTTTACTATCAAAGTATAAATTGAAAAAAGGTGTACTGGCATGAATCTCCCAGTATTGAAAATGTAGTATATAACTTCACCAGAACTGAACTTCTCTAGATAAAAGTGGTGAATTAGGAGGCTAACTACCAAGTTCCTGCTCTATTTTGGTGACTTTACTCTTAAAATGCTTTGTAAAGGTTGGACAATAAAGCTCCAGTATGAACTAGGAATTATGTGACATTGAAATGAAAGTAAAAAACAACGGAACATGCCATAATAGTGCACTTTCAAGCTCCAATTATGGTCCACAGTGGCCTTGTCCCACTGAGAGTTTTCCCCATGACCTGGTGGGCTGCACTGAACCTCAGTGTAAGTAAAACAAACTCTATTGATAGTAGGACTATTTAAATCCCTTTTTTATATGTTTCTGATTTTAGAATAAAAATTGTTTAAGCTGTATTAGTCCAGTTGAATAATTAGAAAGAGAAGTACTGTAGTATTGTATGATTAGAAAGATGAGTACTGTAGTATTATATATGTAGTTAGAAAGATGAATACTATAGTATTATACAATTAGGAAGTTGAGTATTGTAGTATTATATGAGTAGAGGGATGAGTACTTTAGTATTATATTAGAGGGATTGGTACTGTAGTATTATATTATTAGAGGGATGAGTACTGTGGTATTATATAATTAGAGGGATGAGTATTGTAGTATTATATTATTAGAGGGATGAGTACTGTAGTATAATATGATTAGAGGGATGAGTACTGTAGTATTATATGATACTTTATTTGGACTAACTGTTCATTGTATAAGACAAGTTTTTGAGAGACTACAGTACTCATCCTTCTAATTATTCATTTTAGAATGTATAAGGAATGATTCTGACAATGAATTACATCACTAATATTAACATTTTTTTCACATTAAAAAGAGTAAGGATCTCATTGCATTTATTTACTTACCTTTCTCTCAAGGTGAGCTTTCTAAATTCTAGTACTGGATTCCCTTAAATTCTAACATATAATTCAACATAAACTCTATATGAGTAAAATGATGCTATATTACCATGACAAGAATATTATTGCAAATGAATTTCTTTTAAAAATCATACAGAAATATGAAAGGCAGGGCAATGCATTCACAATTTTACCATTAGAAAAAAGAAGGAAAAGAAGTTGACCGTGGGTTAATTGGTCCCTTTAAACCTCTAAAGTGCTAATAATGGCTTCCCTTTTCCTCCTTATCCTCAATAACACAGAAATCCTTGATGCCTCTCTCTTTTGAAATTCCATTTATACTTAGACTGTGAAGAAACTAGAAGGTAAATTAATCATATCAGGAGGCAAGATGACTTATTCCATTTCCACAAGAACAGTACTTTGTGTTTAGTCCTTCAAAGAGGATAATTGGCTTGTTTAAAATGTTGGAAATTTAAATACATGCATTCTTCCTATTAAAATCCAAAGCAAAGTTTTGTGTACTTTCCCCAACAAATGACTAATTACACATAATTTATTTATTCAACTTAATTAAAATTCTTATTGTAAATAAAACTGCTGCATAAAAGGCTAGAAGAAATCAAAATTTGATTCCTTCTGCCACATGTTTCACTTCCTGATGAGAACACAGCACCTCATCTTTACTTTATGACAGGGGATCTGGATAGAAGCCCCTAGAAGATCCTTTAAAATCAATTTAAATTTCACTATTTAGAATTTTTGGCTTAGGAAGATGTCTCAATAGATATGCTCCACTTGATCCAGTGAATTATTTGGATTGCTATATTTGGAGTTTAGAAGGATTTTTTTCCACTAAGATGAAGATAATTTGTTTCTGTCTCGTGTCTTTTTTTTTTTTTTTTTTGCCATATTCTGGGTCAGCATTCGAGGCTGCACTGGATATATTGTTTTGCCTTATAAACTATGTTATTGTATGTGTAGCGGGTTTGTAGCAATAGGTACTAAAACTCGCCCAAATGTCACATTTCATACATATGGATGCGACTTTACACCCTTTTACTCAACCTATGAGACAACTCAGGGCATGAGCCCCACTTACTTATTGGAGTAGGTTAATCACTTCATATATTTATATATCAATAATTAGGGTGCCAGCAGTTCTTCCAAAACAATAACAGTATTTATTAACAACAACAAGGTAAACAGTTAAACAGCTAGGAGTTTCAATCAGTTTATCAGCATATACAACATCAGAGCTCCCCCTTTGTAGTAAGGCACTTATTGTAGAACAGTTACAGCAGACACATATGCAGAAGCACATATACACTGAGTGATGTTACCCACAGGACTGTAAGTTGCATAATTACCACCAGGAGTTACACTTCATCCTCAGTGCTTCACACATCCTTCAGGGAAAACAATGGATTTGGCAGACTCCCAAATCATCCATGGGTTGGACTTCACATGGATACTTTCTTCAAGCGGGACTCTCCCTAGTCCCTAAACCTGTCCTAAAGATCCCCCACTGTGTATCCAAATTCAGGTAGGGAATACACTTGGCCACAATGGCCTCTTATCTCCTGGTGGGGTCTGATGCTACCCAGGTAAATGAGCCTACACTGCAACTCTCACCACTCTAAGGTGAGATAACAATGTAAACCTAGATACCTAGATTCCTACCCTGGGTCCCTGTGGTGCCATTCACTAGACTGGTGAAGGCAGAATGTTCCTCTTGCAACACCCTCAGCAAAAGACAATGAGGTCATATCCACACCCATATATATATATATATATATATATATATATATATATATATACTTCATATGGTGGGACTAAATATTACAAGTAGCAAGTAGGAAGTAACACATTAAGTCCTTACTAATTAAACACCCGCACATAGAGATGCAGATATGACTTATGCCACATGAGGGAACTCTAAGATAAGATAACAATACTTAATATATAAATTAGAGACCAGCGTAAGAATTTATTAGTTTTGGTGAAACACTTATTATAAATAGATAAATAAACAGGCAAACTGTATATAATGTAGGGTATGCACAAACATAGTTTTAATCTGCAGTACAAGATTATACAGAGTTTTATTTCTCTCCCCACACTGACCTCTGATATGTTTTTATAACAGCTGAAATTTCCCAAGATAGCAAAATGTCAGAACATTACATCACAAATTACACTTTCCATTCATTCCAAAGCTAATATCCCAATGAGAGAACAGCTGACATCCTTAACTCCTGTACGTCCCCCGGGGGGACTTTCTTCTCAGTGGAGTTTAATTTCTGGAAAAGCTCACTTCAGACATAGGAATATTTATAAAGAAGCCCAAAGAAATCCAAAAATACTGCAAAATTTTGATAGATAAATACCAGTTTACATGCCATATGTACTTCCTACATGCCATGTAACCCTCAATGCTGCATTTTTTTATTGCACCTTATGATGTTTTTTTACCTATATTATATGTTAAGATACTTCTAGGGTTATTTTGAGGTGTGCTATTTAAGGTACAGCATTTTGACTTCCTGTTATCTATGATTAAGTGCTACTGACCCCCGAAACGCATAGGATTTGTGTGCATACCTGCCTGTTTTATTAGCTTTTCAATAAATGTGCTATTTTACTGATCCAGTTGTGGTGCCCAGGATTTCTTCATATGCTGAGTTATCTACTAACAGATGAAACGTTCCCCTCCTGCTGGCATACATAGATCGACTGAGGTGTGAGTACTACAAAGATTTTTTGGATTGAACCACTTTTTCTTAATTGTTCATCTATGAAGCTGAAACATTAATATGTTGAAAAATTATGTTTTTAAACAGGATAGTGGAGTGATGTTTCCTTTAAGTTATAATCGTACAGTTATGATGTCAGAAGTAGCCGATTATAATGTTATAATTACAGAAAGATCCATACACTTCCTCTGTGTAATAGTATAAAAAAATAACTATAATTACAATATAATCTTACTAAGATTTGATTTTGTTTTTCCAATAGAGAACATGGCATATATGACCCAGTACCACTGTTTTGCCAATGCCCAATGCAGTTCGGAAAATGGGAACAAATCAATTTTTGGGTGAAAAACAGCCTATAAAAAATAGCATAGAAGAGTTTGAAAACATACTTTTTAACCATTTTGACCATATTTTTCACCCATTTTTTTCCCCATTTTTCTGGTGAAAAACGTCCATAAAAGTAAAAAAAAATATTTTTGACTTTAGTAAATTTAGTAATCCCAGTCTTATTTGAAGCTACTTATAAATAGTTTATAAATAGTGCATGCATTTTGTAGACATCTTTAATAAGGCATTACTGTAACATTATCACCCACTGTGCTGATTAGAATGTTTAGTGCATCTACAGCTGATTAGATGGGCAAAATGCAAAGTTTAACCAGATGTGAGTGTGACCCTGCAGGGTGAAAGGCTCTAGACTGATGTGTTGAATTTTTCTAAGACAGATTATGATAGGATACAAAATATGTAACTGTACAATTAATAGAAATTATTTAGAATTCATGAGGTGTATTATGAACCTTTTGTTAGTGAGGTTTTGTTTTCCTATTAAAGGGGCACTTAAAACATAGACAACACACCTATATGTTTTACTGTCCATAATATTTCAGCTCTGACACTTTGAGAAATTTAGTAAAATAGAAAATTCAACTTGACGCCCACCCGGTTACTCCTTTTTTTTCTGCCTGTTCAAAAAACTGGCCCAAAAAGGTCAAAAACATACTTCTTGACCTTTTATCCCGATTTCTGGGCAAAAACGAGTTAAAAGTTGAAAAAGGTCATTTTTTACTTTATTTCACCCTTAACATAACCTGGCAGCTGCTGTTTTTCTCCTACCACCTCCAGTGTCCGGGGCACAAAAATACTGTATTTATTTACAGGATAGAATTGTAGAGTGTGTATTCGTAATCTCATTCCAAAAACTGTGCCTGGATCAAGCGTTCTATGCAGGGGTTATAATAGTAAAATATAATAATAATGTTAATAATGGGGAAAATCAAAAGAACAAAATAATTGCAATATGGTTAAAATACATTTGCTTTGGAATAAAAATGACATTTGGAAATGATGTCCTGTACTCTTTAAGTCTTGGTTACTCATTGTATTTCTTTTACCTTCATACATATATGTATGTATATATTTTTTTTATAAAGCACCACAAATGTACAGTCATGGCCAAAAGTTTTGAGAATGATACAAATATCATATTTTCACATGATC
>WMED01005898.1:0-10065 GCA_019650415.1 Pipa parva | reverse complement strand
CAGTTCTACCCGTCCAAAAGCCAGACCCTCTCTGCACCGGGGCCCTCGGTTCTGCTGGTAAGGGCTGCACAGCAATAGCCCCTTCTTGCAGGCTTGTGGATCATTGTGTTCGCCCACCCCTGGCAGTGAAATGGTTTTAAAAAAAAAACAGCAAACCCCCCATGAGCGAGGTCTACAATTCCAGTTTTCAGCGGTTGGGGGGATGTAGTTTAAAGTCCAGAGTATGAATAAGGCTGGTCTTGAAGCCATTGGCAGTTAAAAGTCTTAAAACTAATCAGAACAATAACATCTCAATTGTGTAATGCAAAAAAAGGGGCAGCCTTCAGAATTTATAATGGTTGAGGGTGCAGCTTCTAACGGATGGTGGGGATTACCCATTCAACATTGCTATTTTAAATGTAAAACGCATGTTCATTTTTAAGTACAAGTTACCTTCCATTTAGTCTGTGTGCACAGGATATTCTCTCTCTATATATCTGATTTTATGTACAAATACAAAACTGTCTTGACTGAGGCAAAAAAAAGCAGTAAAGTACATAAAACCTTGCAGAACAGTGCCACCTGGTGGTCTAATATTGACTGGACTGTTATATAGACTTCAATGGAGAATGTAAAGATAGGGAAAGTGACGTGATGGGTGACGCTCCTGTACAGAGCCAAATATGCAGACAAGTTAACATTGAGTGCACAGAATATGCTAGATCAAATTATTCCTTCTGTTAAAAGTTAAAGAAATAGCCATTAACAATCTTAAAACATGAATGCCAAAGTTAAAGGGATATTATCACCAGAAAAAGGAAGTGTTTTGTGCCTTAAAACAATGTATATACTGCATAGTAAAGTAGATTAGCACGGGAAGAAAACAAAAATAAATGTAATTTTGGAAAAGTTATGGAACGTTTTCTGCTTGCATAGGGGATGGATAGAGGCTATATGTTTTACAGAAAGATATGGCCCTCTGCAGGCTAAAGGACAATTAACAAACCCTTGGTTTTAACAGTGCCTCCTAGTGACACCTGTATAAAGGCAGATAATGGTATATTTAATGGGATACAGACATTAGTACCTTATATAGTGCTTTTGTTGGGGAATATATTTTCTGGTACCTAAGAGTCTGAGGGGGTAATTCATAATAGTGCGAAGTGAGGTGCGGAGTCCTCGCCTCACTTCGCACAGACTGATATGCGCTCGCTGATCTCCTGCTCGCTGACAGTAGCGAGCGCTTTAAAGGGATTCCAGTCTCGGCGAGTCAACTCTTTTGGTCTCACCGAGACTGGAATCCCTTTAAAGCGCTCGCTGATGTCCGCGTGCAGCACATCATCGAGCGCATATCAGTCGGTGCGAAGTGAGGCGAGGACTCCGCACTATCGTGAATTACTCCCTAACTTTACTTCCTTTCTGGCAGAAAAAGCAGCTTCCCCATCTCACTTTATGGCTGGAATTCTAAATCAAATCCCAGATTCAGAAGATACACAAGACCCAGGCAAGATTAAAAAAAAACAAAAACAAAAAAAACTTTTTTTCCCCCCTTTCTTTTTTCTTTTAAAATAATGCTCAAATTTCTTCTGATCGCATTCACAGCACTGTGGCTGAACTATATGAAAACTTTATGCCTTATGTGACGGAAAATAACAGCACATCATTTCAGCCTGTGCAAGCAATTATACTGTATTCTAAAACAATGAGTCAATTATAACAATATTCCTTTCAATAGTATTTTTTTTCCCCAAAACCTCCCCATCATTCATACAAAAATAGGATTATTTTAAAATGGAACTCTTTTGGATGAGAATATCCCTTTTAAAGGGAGAGAAGGCCCAATACAATCTCAACTCCATTCAATTCTATGGTGTGTGCTTTCAGGTATAGAGTGAACGATTTACATCAACACCTCTTCCATCTCAGTACTACTAGTTCACTGGAGTTTCTAATGAAGTATAAATGCATATTGCAGCAAGGTGTTCTTCATGAGTAGCTTTTTAAAAAGCGTGTTTTAGGATCAGTTTAGTTAGCCTATTAGCTACTCTGCTATAAGAAACCCTCTTTAAAAAAAGCAGGACTAATATCTGCATACAACAATCAACTTCTGCACTGCCAAATAAATGCTCAATACCACTACTCAAGAGAGATATATGTATACAAGGGCTAACAATTTATCTTTCTTACCCCCCCCCCCAAATACCTAATCATACCACTCTAAATCAAAACACAGACTGGATCATTTTGCTGGATTCCTTCCTAAGTAGTCTGGGCTGGTATGGCATGCTTAAGACTTTCAGTGATGCAATCTGAAGGTCATGTCATTAAGGCACATTAGTGTATATCTGATTACGACTTCCAGGAGATTTAAACACTACAGGAGTTACATTTTCTGGGTAGTATCAAGAAAGCACTGAACTCCTCCAGCATTATTTTCTCTCCATAACAGATTCCCTGGATTTATTTATCTCATTGGGTGGGGCTGTGCTTCTAGAACAATAAATCAAGTAGCGGGTATATATATATACAGTATATTTATACACAAATACATATATACATACACACTTTTTTTTTTTTTTTAAATAGACAATTAATACTTAAACCCCCATACATTAAAATTTCATTATTTTCTTTTTTTTTTTTAAAAAAGCATTTAAAAACAAAAATAAGACACGCAGTAGAACCAGGAGAGATTTGCCAAAATCCAGCCTTCTGAGAGTAAGAGGGAGAGTGCATAATATAGTATAAAATGGTCTATAAAATGCAGAGAAAGCCACTGTTTATAAGGCAGAATAAGGGAAAAGATAATATCATTGGTGTTTTCAGATTCCAAGTTCTATAATCAAAAGCCCCATAGCAACAAAGCCCTAAAATCAAAGTGAGAAGGTAAAGCTGTTGCACAGGAATTAGGAGTATGCCCAGGGTGAAATAAGGGGTGTGGCACCCTGATATAACCTGAGTAAGCACCAGTCTTATGCTGGCAAATAGCAGAGCCTGGGCAGAAATGGGGGGGGGGGGGGGGGGGGGGGGGGGGGGGGGGGGGGGGGGTACAAATACAGGTCTGCCGATTCCTTTGGGATTTTCTTGCTGTGCTATATAGCAAACTGGAAAGCCTAGTGGCTTTTTGGGGGCTCTGAGAAGAGAACTATTCCTGGGAGAGACAATATATATACATATTTACCAAGCTGGAGGTGAAAATGTCACCAAGTCTAGTGACAGAACGTTAAAGCGGTATCTTCAATTAAAAATAAAAAAAAAGCCATTCTCGGGTTTGTTTGTTTTTTCCGGTACACAATTGCATTTGTGAAAAAAGAAAAAAAAATTTTTAAACTAGTATGTTAAAAAAAACAAAACATAAATCCCAAACCTAAAAATATTTGTCAAGGGACTTGGTTTGAGAAGGGTCCTCAAAATATGTAGACAATTCTGTACGAAGTAGGAAGTTGTAAGTTTTTCTGTGTACCCATGCACTGCCGGAAAGATCAGACTGAATTATATAATCGTAGATGAGAGGCTTCTACACTGCAGGTCCTTTCCTCTCACAGGGCCAACATAATCACGGTTAGGAATCCCGATTTTCTAGGGAGAGTTCCTCTGTGGCACGCTGCAGGTCAGTACTCACCCTCCTACAAGGAGCACTAACAGGTTGAGGGGGCAGAGAGATTTCTTCCTGGTTACCTCGCACTTTTTTATCAGACTCTTCTCCACCTCCTCCTTCTGCTTCCAGGCGCTGGTCCTCACTCCAGCGGCGCTTAAAGCGCAGTTTAAGCGGGATGCATCGGCCACTTTCTCCTCCAGCACTGGGAGGCTCCTCTTCTCTCTCACATGGAGCAGGAGGTGGAGGTTTCTGCTCTGGAGCACTGGGGGCTTTGAACACTTCCTCATCTTCTTCCTCCTCACTGATGTCTGTCACCTCTACCATCAACTCTTCATCATCTTCTTCTGCGTCAGAAATTGGTTCCACCTTAATTTGCGGGAGCCCTGAAGAAGAAGTAGATGATTCAGCTTCCAGAGGTCTTTCCCTTTTTTTACCCAGTGGAGGAGGTTGCAGTTTAAACTTAAAGGGCGGTTCATCAGGAGGCAAATGCAGTGGCTTCTCTGGGCGTTGTGGCTGAGGCACCACAATGCTAGGGTAGTGCAGGAATGCCCTTGGACTGAGGTGGTAATTATAGACACTTTGTGTGTGCGCCTGCAGGTAGCGTTTCATGTCTTCAGGGTTGAAGGAGAAGTGACTTCCACCTGGGTACATGGGACTTAGCGTGGGTGAAGGAGTGTAGTTCATATGATTGGGAGTCATGGGCAGGGCAGGAGAGAGTTGTGGTGGTAGAAGCCCTGTTGGGGCACCCATGGGAGACACTGGGAATGGGCTGAGAGGCTCTGGTACCCGTGGACGTGGATAGACCCTGAATATGCTGTCATGAGGAAGCCGGGGAAGGTGAGGACCCCTAAATGCAGGAATGTCTGGTCCTGGGCCTCTACGGTGCTGCTCTTCACTTAAACTTTCCTCTACCTCAGAATTAGCTGAGGTGCCATCACTGCAGTCACTAACTGAACCCCGGGCAAGCCGACGTGCCACTGAGGAGAAGAGGGTGGGTGAGCGCAGCTCTTCAGTGGGTGATAAGACATCTGAGGGGGTGCATGGCGGGAAGCGGAAATGTGATCCTCCTGAAGGGACTGGCGGGGCACTCTGAGGGACCGGCCCTCCTGTAAATGAAAACCGAAAGAGAGACTTAATTTAAGGTGTTTGATTATATAGATAAATATACATTTATATAGCTTAGCAGACGTACAAGTGACAGTTCAAACACATGAATGGTTCCATTATTTAAAAAAAATAGAGAAGTGATATTTGTATGTATAATTTTATTTTGCAGTATATAGTTGCTGAAACACAATTCAGCTTCCTGCAATGTTTACGCACTGTAATGATGGGGGTGGGGGGGGGGATGTCATTTTACAAAACCAGCATTTGCCAGTGTGTATATGTGTAACCCCAAATGTTAGTAGATCAATGTTTCGGGCCTCCGACCCTGATCAAAACCTTTCCATCCAAAATGAGGACACAGTTAAAAACCAGCAATCCTGCTCAGCAACTAGAACAGCACTGACCTGCCATACCCATGTCGATGAAAGGGTAGTTCACTAGCACCAGTTTGTTGAAGTTGAATTTGTAGGTAAAACGTTTGCCTTTGGTTTTATGAAGAATTCTCTTGTTGTAGTAATACCTAAAAAGTAGAAGAACACAGCATATTATTAACGGAACATTAATGACAGTTTGCCTCTAGTTCCTCCTCAACGTACAATTATTCTGTTAACTGTGGGTCGAACTTGCTGCGTTAGAATGGAATTTAAATTTCCATTCTGCCAATGTATAAAACTGACCCAAGGTACAATAATTCACTGGTAATTGCAGAACATCCCTGCCATAGTAACAAGCTGTGCAGGGTGCCAACTGAAGCCTCCACAATAAAAACAGTCAGTTCCAAATAGAGCTGTCAAATGAATTACTTCATACTACCTGCTGAACAGCACTGTGGAACATACTGTTGTCTTAGGCTAGATTCACACGAGCGTATGATGCGTAGTGCATCATACGCTAGTGTGAAGAAAAAAATAAAAAAATACGGCTCAATACAAGCCGATGGTACTTACCTAGTTTCGGACAAACCAGTGTATGATGCGCATACACTGGGTCAGGAACGCTGTGTAGCAATTTGGCCGGCGTTTTATATGCTGCATCCAAAATGCGACACGCAGGAAGTGATGTGAACGCCGAGGAAGCGTTGACACCATCGCTGGTAAGGACAATAGAAAAATATGCGTGGCGTATTTTTTTTTTTCCTTCTTCACATCGAGCATAATATGCTCTTGTAAACCTAGCCTTACAATGTGGCTATACCTGGCAATGTTTCTTATCTCCCTATAAATTACAATTACATGTATAATACAATTAGAATATCAATCATCCCCTATTTACCCCATGTTGGTCTGTGCCAAGAGATTTATTAAAATGATCACTTACTATTAGATGATCACATAAAATAATTGTACAATGCTCACTAGTATTTCCTGAGCGTTCTTTTCACTATACGCTTAATTAACATTCACTATAAGATTACCTGATAATACGCATTTTTAAAAATACCCATTGGCTTGATCATGTTTTCTCACAAATTCAGTTGTACATTTCTACCTTATTATCCAACTTTCCATCTTTAATCTGAATTCAGCACCTAGTAATACATTTAGCAGAGGCTTTTCATTGGCTTTTGATATTTGAAGTATTCTTCTACACTTCTAAATCACAAACTAGCGGGGATTTGATTGGAGGAGCTATAATGTCAGTCATTCAGCCCTGCCCAACCCAGAAAAGAAAAGTCAAGGCTGACAGGGAAGATGACAGAGAGAAATGCTGTATAAAAGGTACATTTTTTAAAATACATATATATTTACAAAAATGTTTATTTCATTAGTACAACCTAAATGAGTATTAGAGTTTTGAGGTGACAGGTGCACTTTAATATATTATTTGTTCTGCCTACAGTTACAACTATTATTAATATTCTGCTGTTACTTAATCTTTGGCAGACCTTTACCCCAAGTGTAAAGAATGTTATATATTTTGCAAGCTGCTCTGTGAAGTATAAGCAAACGCTGTTGTTCGCCGCCTGTGCAAATATACAAGGTTCTGTTATTTTGAAAGAAAATAAAATGAACATTGTATTATTTTACAAATATGCTAGTTACCCTCTATACTGGCACATAAAGACACCCTATATAAAAGGCTTAAAACTACAACTCCCAGAATGGATGGTTTTTTTGGAACTGCAGTTGGCCAATCACGCGCACTTGTAACTGATCCGTGGATACAACCCAGCACTCACCTGAGTGCCCGGCTCAGCTTGTCATAGTTCATCTGTGGTTTGCATTTCCGAACACCCCAGAGCCGCGCCACCTCATCCGGGTCCTTTATAACAAATTCCCCGTAGTCTCCCTGCCAGGCAATGACATCGTGATACTCTTCTTTCCGTAATAGCTCTAGAATGAAATGCCACAGCTGGATTTGTCTAGAACCGGGGCTTGATTCTGGTTTATAGGCCCAGTCAGGAAAGGCAAACCCTATATAAAAAGAAATGTCAAAATTAGAGAAGTTAGAATGGGGGGGTGTGCTGGAAAAGAAAAAACAACAAGAAACAGATTTGATCAGAAAATATATAAAGAAAAAAAAAAGTGGTTTGTTAAACCTACATTTTTCTACACAGAGCAGAAAAAAACAACAGTCAAAATTGCTATCACATGACATTAATGAGCAGTTTAAGGAGGCTTAGGCATACATTTCATTGTACTATGTACATAAATTCCAAATTGCCCAATGCATTGATCAAGCACTCCTCATACACTTATCCGTTCAGTGCCAGTGTTGTTACAGTTAATACAAGATCAGTCCCCCAGCAGTGCTACTTTATGCGCCCGCCATCTGTGAATCAGGGAAACAAGCAATTCTTGAGTGTACATACATTCCTTGAGTTCCATTCCTAGAAACATGGCAGCCACCTTGTCTGAGTATGTTCCCTGTGCCATTTAAACATACGTGCATTGTCATCTACAATATCAGACTAGCAAAGTCCAGGGGAAAATTCCCTGGAGATTCAGTTACACTACAGGCACAGATCCTCAGATTATAGATTTTAGGGCACTTTATATTGATATAGATTTGAAAATGACTTGTGGCACTGGCTAACATGGCTAGTGCAAACTAGCTTTCTTTGTTATTTACTGTTACGGTAATCGACCAAAATAGCAAACCGTACAAAAAAAAAAAAAAAAAAAAAAAAAAAAAAAAAACGCTATGAATTTGTTAGCAAATCTTGATGAATAAGGACAAGCAGCACACTTTTTTGCTTACAGGGCTGTAGATCTAGCACTCATAAATGGATGGCCACTGATCTAGGAAAGCAATATGGCTGCACGCGTGCATAAATAAAACTCTACAAAGTATGAATGTTCAGTGGCTGCAAAGAGCTCACACTTAACAGCAATAAATTTATAAGATGCACTTTCATCCCTTTAACACAAGTCAAGGGAAAAAAAAAAAAAAAAAAGCTATAGTGGATTTAATTGTAGGAGAAATTAAAAACGGCTAATAGGAGGGAAACATTCTCCAATGTACACTGTCATCCCAGAAGACTGGGGGAATTAATTACTCTTTGCACTTCTTACTTACATTATACATTGTTCACATTGCAGGGTGGTCTCGCTTATTTATGACACACAAGACATTTACAAAAACCATGCGGACATTTTGGAGAACCTGTTGCATTTAAAAAGATAGTTGCACACAGGTTTCTTTAAAGGTTCGACAAGTAAAAAATGCCAGCGCTGAGCCAACAGGGCTCGTGATAAAATCTAGTGTCAGAAGCGGGCATGTTGAGAGAGTCCGTAAAGAACAGGTTTTAGCCTGTCCTGTTGGTTCATGGGAAGCTGAAGTTTGAGACATGTGATCATGCAGTGTGAACAGTGTAAAATAGACTGCCAGCTCACAGCACCCATCATCCTTTGCACACACGAGCCCCCCCCCCCCCCCCCCCCCCCCCCCCCCCCCCCCCCCCCCCCCCACCCCAAATAACTCCTGTCTGAGGTCACATAATCACACACAAAGGCCCTTTTCTTATAAGGGTAGGGAGAGCAGCCGTCTCCTGAACATTCCCTCCGGGAGAGAGTGGTAGAAAGGGTAGAGTCAAGGGGAGGGAGAGGGACTGTCCCGTCCCCTCCTCCTGCAGGAGAACAGCATCCTTACACGCACGTCCCCAGGACTGGTACAGAGTATAACACAAACACAAAAGCGCTTGACAGTCTTCTCTCATAAAGTACACACAAAACTACAAAGCCACATCACCCTACAAAAACCCATAAAAGGAAAATAAAAAGGTTCCCAGCCTTAAAAAGAACAATATATATATATAATTATTATATATATTATATAATATATAATATACACTTGTGCAGCAAAGCAAACAATCTGTGTGGTTCAGGAAGAACTTGTAATCCAGTACAGTCTGGGCTTTGGGTAACTTGCACATGGAAAGTCATACTGTACACTGGGCAAATTCCAAAATGGTTTCAAGAATAAAAAAAAGGTTATTAGTCAACTAGAAAGTCAGTCCATTACAAACAAACAAACAAACAAACAAAAAAAATCATTAATATATATTAATCAGTAGGTATGGCTTTGTGAGTAAACGAAAGTAAGCTGAAGTGGGGTGTGCTTAAATCTGTATGCAGAGTTTAAGGAGAACTAAACTCTAAATAAAATCACATTTGTACATTTAGCTTGCATGAAATTATCTAAAAATAAAAAACAACGAAATTTCCAGATCATAATATCCCTATGACTCTAGTTGTTACATACAGAAGCTTCATGCAAACTAACAAATTTAACCTGGAAATATGAAAATGCATACCCCAAGTAATGGAAGCGCTCATACTTCCCAAGTTTACAGGGGGAAATGAAATAGCAGATAGCACCAACTCGTCATCCCCCTGATAGTGATGTCACAGCTGTGCCACCTACTGGCTCCTGATTGGCTGTGTGTCAGCTGTGTCATTAGTGATGTATTGGTGTACCACACACTTTCTCTGATTAGCTGTGCACTGGTGAAGTCTTTGCCTAAAGCCAGCCATCAGTTACAGGGCTGGAGAAGTGAGACTCGGGGACAGGTTTTAACTGTGAATACTCAATGGGGCATATGATCATTTCACACATGCTCTGTAAGAGTCAGTGCCCAGGACACCAGCTTTCATAGCAGAGATTAGAGCTAAATTGCAACAAAGACCGTCAAGGGACAGAAAGCAGAACTATCCAACAGAATCCAGGACACTTGGGAGGTTTGGAAGCTTACAGCTTATTTTTATTGCATTCCAACCACCAATGGAACCATGTTTAAAGAGGAAGGCCCCCTTAATCAGTTCTTCAACTTTTCTGACTAGGCTCCCTCAGCCCTTTTGAACCCGGAGCCACTGACGTCACAATGATAATAATGATGATAATAATGATAATAATTATATATATATATATATATATATATA
>WMED01005897.1:2863-13654 GCA_019650415.1 Pipa parva | reverse complement strand
GTCTTTCAGCAGATTAGGTCACACACAAGAAGTGCAGGGAACTTTCTGTAAATTATAACCTTAGAATCGGTTAATTTTGACAGCAGAACGATCCAATTATAATTTAAAGTAACCATCACACGCCTGTCCTGTTTTAAAACATCTTTTTTTAAACATGTTTATGTCTCAACGTCCCAAAAAACTTCTCATGCCTGCCTCTGCATCCCTCAAACTGACAGTGTATCCTTCCAATGACTAAATACATCACATGAGATAATGGCATCTGTAGTCAAGTATGTTCTAAAACATGATTACGGGGCTGAAAATAATTTTCTGTGATATAATGACAAAAGGGGGAGTTAATTAATGTTTCTGTCCACATCTGATTTTTATCTTGAGACTAATCAGTTTACAGTCCAATCATGGGAATAACCTACAATAATATATATATACCATTTTTGAAATATGGTTTTACAACAACATGTATGTTTAACTGGTTCTTCTGCACTAATACCCTACTGTGGGTGACATGGCATAATGGGAATTGTAGTATTTCTGAACAAGATACAGTATTAACAGTACAGCCTTAGACTAAAGTACTCTAGGTGATACAATGGCACAAACAAGAGCTGAATCTAGAAAAAACATGATAAAAACAGTTCTGGCAACAATGCTTAGTAAGTGGTAAAAAAATTGGTTTTCCATAACTGTCATTTGTATTAAAAGGATAATATACTCCTTCTGTAGTCTATAAGGATATTAAAAGTCACCTTGGAGTACCATACACAGTATAACTTGGCCTGTGGCCACGTACTTTTTATATGGTCATGAAACTCCCCATTGTCTAATAATATCCTTATGAATTACAGAAAGGGTTACATTATCCTTCTCTATAAAGCTACCAAGTTACTTCTACTAATAATTCAGTCAGGAAACAAAATGCAATTACAAGACTTTCCCACGTTTATGATATTACAAATGACGCTGTACTTTAAATAGAGATGCACTCTATATCAGAAAGAATATTTTAAAAAAATAAAGAGCTTTTAGGCCCAACTCGCTTACGGAGTTGATGGTACTGTTATGCTCCTGCATGGACAATCTTTTTTACAAAACAAAAGCCATCAGAGGTGGAAGGTGGAATAAGTGTGTGATCAATAAAGTTATTAGGAATGTACCCTGTTAGAAGTCTAGTTTGGTGGCAATCAGCTTGAAATACAGTTCATATGTTCAACTTGTAAACAGAACAGATGAAACACAAACCATAGATTTATTCAGTTCAACTTCCCACTCATTACAAAAATAACTGAAATCTTGACAATTTACATTTCAGGACAGATTTATGCTGGTTCCATTAGGAAGCAGGTGTTGAAAGAACATTTATATTCATGTTACAGTTTTAGGACATTTTTTTTATTTTTGCTCAAGTACATTCGAAGCCATAAAAATATCTTTTCTATGCATGATAATAAGGAATAAGAAATCTACCGTGGAGAAAAGAAGAATCAAAAGTCCAAGAGTAAGCAGAATTATAAGATGCAATTCAAAATGCTGATGGGCAAAATAGCAGGATGATTAATAATAATACATTTTATGTATTGCTGGTAGAGCAAGAACTGTGCTGAAGAAAGGGAAAGTCTTTCTCTGGATATACACAATATATGTTTTTTGACTACAAGCAAAGAAAATGAAACACTTCAGCTGGTAGAAAAGATCAAATTAAATGGACAAATATAGCATCTCTCTGTTGGAAAATAATGTCAAAATACCAAATTCATGAAAAAAAAATATATGAAAAAAGTATATAACAAAACTGAACCACTGTAAAATAAGTCATTGAATCAAATCAGAAAACATCTTTACTGTGTATCGCCAGCTAAAAGTTAACTTGACACTGATCAGGCCAGAACAGATCACTGCACTAATAGCCTTGTGGTGTCAATGTAAGTAAATGAGTGCCAGGACCTGGCGCCGTAGCTCTGAAACCTTCTTCTCAATACCTGGATGTGTAAATGCAAGTAGGGGCTGTGCTTCAAGCATATTTACTGAAATACATAGGCAGGGTATCTTGCTTTGCAGTGCATTGTCTCTGGTTACAACAGCCTTGTGTGGACGGAAATAAACAGTCCCAAATATTTTACACTATAACTGCACAGTTATACAAGCACAGAGTGTGATACTAACAGACCTGACAATAGCCTGCATTTACTTAGAAAACAACCCACTCTCAACACAGATCCTAGGAAAGCAAAGCACATAAAGCTAAGCAAACTTACTATTTATAATAAGGTTCATCCAAATTGAAACCATAACCTTATGCAACCTGGTGTTTTTTTCCTTTGCTGGAAAAAGCTGTAGACTGGGGGTCTCTTTTGCACAATGCAATGTAGTTTCATGTCACTTGCAGACACATGCATTTAATTGCATTCGTATACAATCAAATTCCCTTTAATAGAAATGTATACAGGTGCACTTAGGGGTGTGCGATATGTATTGTTTACGATAATATTGCACACCGGGGTTTAACGATATTGCCAGACGGCAATATCCTGCGCTCGTGCGGCTCCCGGAAGTCTGCAAGGACTTCCAGGAGGTGGCAGAGGATGAGGCGCACGCTGAAGAGGATGAGAAGCACGCTGAAGAGGATTCGGAGCACGCTGAAGAGGATTCGGAGCACGCTGAAGAGGATTCGGAGCACGCTGAAGAGGATTCGGAGCACGCTGAAGAGGATGAGGTGCACGCTGAAGAGGATGAGGCGCACGCTGAAGAGGATGAGGCGCACGCTGAACATCGGGACACCCACAATGTAAAGCAGACGGCAGGTAGTTATATCGTCCATTATTGTTATCGGGGTAATTAAAAAAAAATAGAGATATCATTTTTTTGCAATATTGCCCACCCCTACGTGCACTACATAAATATAAAAGCTTCAATAGACTTTTAAACACCATAAGCACCCAAACAGATCTATAATAAAAATACAGAGGTATTTTGTGCATGCAAGAGACCCTATTCTTTCTGAAGTGTTGTGGAGAGAACTAAAGTAAGCTGTTTGTCTGCAAATGTAGTTGAAACGAATGATGCAGTCAAAACTGGATACTGAATAAAGTTACATATAGATATATGCAAATATACAAATTCTAGGCAAATCCTTTTCTCATTGTGTTTTGTTTTAAAGGACATGTATGCAGCAATGTATCTTCCTTGATAAAAAAAGCTTTCCATAGATATCATCTATCCAGTACCGAGGATCAGTTAAGACTAACAAGGGCAAATCCATAGTAACAGACTTATTCAGGCTAATTACCCATAAAACATTTTTGCTTAGTTAGCCAGACATGAGTTTCTGGGTTGTAACAGAGTGCAGGGATCATTGATGAGACTTATGTCCTGTCCCACACAATGTAATCTGTCACATTTGGAGCCATTTTAATCACTGATTACCTCCAGAGGAAAAAAAAAAAAAGATTAAAAATAATACTATATTTTGAGTTAAACCAAAGGATAAAAAAAATAGTTAGCCTTTGTTTTATTGTCTGTTACCTGTTTCGAGAACAGTTGAAAGAGTTTATATTTCCATGCCTGTACAAAAACTTGGAGATCTGGTAAGGCCTTAAAGAGAAATGGAAGGGGGACCATGTTTCTTGTCGCTCGAATAGTTCTGAATGGTTGCACACCTGAGGGAAGAAATTCCATTAAGTAAAATTATAAAGATCAAGTACTAAATTCTAACTGCTTTAAGGAAATGAACCAAACAATATTTAAGATTTCCTGAAGCATGAATACATGATCAATAAAAAAAACGCTTTCTGGGTAAGGACACCATAATCCAGAAGCAGGTGAAACAATAGATAACTGAACTGTCAGCTCTTTCCAGAGACTCTCCAAATGTAAACCACAAATGGTACAGAGAAATTTTTTTTATTATTATTATTTTTTCATTGCCAAACAATATACAAACATACATATATATATATATATATATATATATATATATATATATATATATATATACATATATATTTGAAAACAAACCCTTAACCAGGTAAAAAGATTTAAAATGTTCTACAGGTGCAGCTTTATTCAACTCATGGCAGCCATATTATAATCAACAGACTTTGTTTCCTAATCACTATATACAATAGGGAACTGCATTGACTGAAATTAAAGAACCTTTGATGGCACAATCAAAGTGACTGTACTGTGAAATCTGTTTAAACAGAGATATTCCCCGCTGCCTTGAAATAGCAAAACTAGGGCATTATGGTAAACTGACACACACAATACAGCCAAAGACCATCAATCACTTAAACAGACATTATACAGAGTATTTATGATTTCTGAAAATAATGTAAATTACTGTGCAAAGCTCACAGGAAAGTAATCTAATGTAAACTTTTATCATTTAGCCACTGGAGAAAGCTATTTAAATGGCTTCTGTGAAGAACAGATTTAATTGTACTTGAGAAAAGGATAGCACACCAGCTGCCAGCAGATAAATACTATGCTGATTAGCATCTTCACTAACTGGTAGATTATTCTGAATTAATGTACGGTATCTACTTATAAAAGATCAGTGACGGTCAGCTAGACTCTCTAACTCAAATTTAGATCAGCTGCAATATTGTAAATACAATCAAGGTTAACTTCAGCCTTTACGATAAAGAATTTTCAGTTAGGAAAAACTGTTGCTTCTTCATCTTGAATTCAGCTATAAAGTGAGTCAGGGATGCTATGTTCTATCAGAAAGGGAGTTACAATAGTCCAATAAGCATCAGTAAATACAAAGCCAATAAAAGCACAAACCCATTACTGTAACTTTTTTTCCAAAACTACAGTAAACCAACACTTGAAACTTCACATTTGCTCCACTTCCAGCAAAAGCTCACATTTTCTGACGCACAAATAAGACCTTTTTTCTTATTCAAGGGAAAGTATGTAAAACCAAATGCAAACATGTTTGGCCTTTTCATATAGCTTTTAATGGTGCTGCTTATCTAGCAAAGATGTAAAACCCAGGAATAAAATCAACATCATTTCAAGGATGGGGGTATAAAAAACTTAAAACTCTTTCTTTGTGGTCATCCAGCCTTTGTCTGATGGTTCTCCCATACTCACCTTTCTGAACTGCATGACTAGGTTCATGAGGCTGCTGGTTGTGTTCTGTGCTTGCTGGGCTGTGCCCATGGAGGACTGGAGAAGGTCATCAATTGAGATCTTGTTCTTAAGGGCCTGGTAAAGAAGTTTCTGACGGCTGGTCAAGTTGCAGTACATCAGGATCTCAATCTGCAAATGGAAGCAAAGAGCAGTATTGTTCAGCTTCTGTTTCATTGTTCTAAAAGAAAAAATTGTCAGGTGAGTGGACAACATATGCATGGGTAATGCTTACCTTGTCAGACAGCTCATTCTCGACATCCTTCTTGATTCTTCTAAGCATAAAGGGCTTAAGAATCATGTGCAATCGTGACAACTGATCTATAATTAAAAAGAAAAAAATACAAGTTGCATCTAGCTTACAAACAAGAGGTCTGAACTTCAACTAAAAATGATCCAGAAAGGTTAATACAAACCTCTCTTTACAAACAAAATTATGCAATAAAAATAAAGAAAAACACAAAACTTGTCAAAAAGCACAATTTTGAACCTAAACTGCCTATAATTTTTAATGTTATAGCATGAGGCATTGACTCGGTTCCCACTGAAATCAATGGGACACGTTTGGTCTGTTACATTTTTGGTATGTCAACGGCTTCACCTAAAACATCATAATATTTGATTTGACATGACCCTTAAAGATGAAAAACAAATCAGGAACTGAAATTCACAGAAATTTTTTTTTAAAAAACTACAATGTACGAATAACTGCAATTCCAAACCAAATGGGAAATCTTTTTCCTGGTGCCACCGAAACTATTAAAGTCTCTAGACTAAATTAAGAATTCATAAAACCTAAGCAAAGGAATGTAGCAATCCATGGATTGGATGTCCACGAATCTACCATTTAGTGTGGTACAAAGGTAAGAGGCATTGTAAGCCGTTTCAACTGCAGCATCAAAATATGTGTACTTAATATTTAGTAATAATATCGAATAAAGTATGCAAACAAACACTTCCAAGCATAAATAAAGTACAGAGATACATCTAAAGCAAGAAACGAGAAGCATACCTCTGTTATCTGCCCTAAATCTTTTGATGGTCCTGTAACTATAGTGTGGGAAAGCAAGGCACCAGCCAAACTGATTACTTCTAAAATATAGCCTACCAACTCGTAAATTAGACTGTTTTGTACCCTGCTCCTTTCCCAAAATGCTAATATGGCAAGAGAAGTTTAATTTAGGGGCATATTTGTTAAGATGAGAAATTAGTACTGAGTCATCAGTGAAATGTGTAACTGCAATCCAATCATCTGGTACTCTGTTTCACCCAATTCATTTATTTTAATACCATGCCAACTCAATTCACAGTTTTCCTTTTCTGGTGTGACTGGTTTTTAAACACATCCATTCGCTTCACTTCTAAAAAAAAAAAGGTAAAATCCACTTTTAAAGCTCTGTTTTATGTATAAATGCACTGCATACTTTCCACTGCAATGTAAACACTGCAGGCATCCCGACTGGACATGAATTTGCCACACACACAGTGTGATGAATAAGTGGGGCTGGAGAAGAAGAGAGCGGACAAATTCAGATCTTTACGCGACCATTCAAACTTTCATGAATAACTGTCTCCCTTTTCTTACACACTACATTAAAATGAGAGGCACAAATACAGCAAGTAGTACTATAGCAATTATATGAAAAAGATACAAGGACCCTGAATATTGTACACTGAATAAAATGGATTCATCTTTGTGCAACACAATGTTAATGCTGCTTTGTTTTTCACTGAATTAATTCATGTTGGGCTAAAGTATCAGAGCCTGCAGCTGGAAGCACTCTACACATTGGAATAAATAAGAGGTGTGCCATTGAAATACCTTCTATATTCTTGCTGATAATAAAGAACTTACTCTCATCGATGGCCGACTTGTTTTCAGCGTGACTTTCTATATCCTTGGAAAACCACTCATTAAATTCATCATGAGAATCAAAGAGAGTAGGCATAATAAAATGCAGCAGTGCCCACAACTAGGAGAGAAGAGAAAAGGTTTACATATTTTGGACTTGTTCCACAGAGTCACCCGTCCCTAGTTAGGATTCTAAGAAATTAAACCAAAATAAGGCGACTACCCCCCCCCCCGTAACTATGCCCGTTATTAACGCTCAGACATCTAATCAGGAAGGCACCACTAGTTGCTCAGCAAGAGAAGAGCTTTTCAAACAGAAAACATGAAACCTTCCAGTTCTAGGAATCAGAAAAAGACTAATGGTAGCCACAAATGCTAATATCTAGCTAGCCCGTTTATATTGTACTTGATTTGACTGGATGACCACTGTCCTGTGTGAGAGGCATTAAAAGAACAGTACAACCAAAAAATTAATATGCCTGAAATACATTTATAGTAACTATATATTCAATCTGTGCTTCTAAAATGTCTAAATCGTGAGTGTAAATTAATATATTTAGCTATTTATCTTTAAAAATTGGGCTCTAAGGCAGCGGTTCTCAACCAGTGGGTCGCAACTCCTTTGGGGATTGAACGATGCCCTCACAGGGGTCGCAAACACGCTGTTGAAGCCGGAAGAGTCTGCAGGTCCCTTTATATAGGGTTCCTGCATGGTGACGTATCGAGCCAGACATCATCGCGTTGCGTGTCACGTGATGACATTCGGGCCCGACGTCACCACGTGACACGCGTACGTGATGACGTTTCGTCTGAACATCATCACGTGACACACGATGACGTCGGGCTCGATACATCACGCCTGACGTCAGCCCAGGGGGGTTGCGGTCTCAACTAGGTTGAGAACCACTGCTCTAGGGCACACTTCTTGTACTGCTTTATCCAAAGCACCATAGAAAATAATAGTACTGGGTGATGTCTGTTTAACAACATGGCTGCTACGAGTAAAGATAAAAACAGACTAAAAACAAGAAGAAAAAAAAATCATGAATTTGACTCCATTTTTACAAGGGCTGTATGTGAATAACTGCCATTCCATTCCAAATAAGACATTTTCAGGTGTTCCTGATCCTTTACAGTAGGAGCAATTAAAGAGCGAGTAATGAAAAAAAATAGAACATTGCTATTTTATTTAGCATAGCTGTTATTCCTATATAGTAATTGTAAAAACATCTTTTACCTTCTTTATCTCTCTACAAAGGCATGTAATTACCATAATGGTACAGTAAAAGCCTTACAAGGACAGAGATTTGCCCTGGTGAGCTGTGCTGGTAACTTTGTACACACTCTACTTAGGACACAGCTGTGATGATAGATCTTTTAGTGTTTTTCAGGTCGAGCCAAGGACACCAAAGATGTATCCGTCAACATGTTGCTTCTGGCAAGAACATCATAATAGGACTTCCAAAATAGGAGTTCCAAGTAACAAAATGTAATTCATTCCCTATGCTGCCCTGACCCCTGCTGGAGCATTATTAAAATACACAGTACTATTCAAGCAGCAAAGGGAAACATGAAGTTGAACAGCAACTACCACAGTTTAGCAGGAAACTTAAAGGAACAGTCTGGGCAAAATTGAAAAAAATGGAGTAAATACGTATTACTAACTTTTATTAAATGCATTTTATTTTCAATTTTGGCCCTTCCTGTTTGGAAGTGCTATGTAGCACTTCCATGTTTAGGATTCCATCTTCATCTGTGCCGCTGACTCTAAGGTGTCCTGGAGCTGAAACTCATCGCAGCTGCAATCTTCTCCTGTCAGTCTGCAGCCCTGCGCCGGCATCTCCTAATAGTCACATGGGAGATCGGCGCATCATCTCATCAAGGGGAGACGGGTTGATGATGCGCCGATCTCCCATGTGACTATTAGGAGATGCCGGTGCAGCGCTGCAGACTGAAAGGAGAGGATCGTGGCTGTGAAGAGTTTCAGCTCCAGGACACCTTAGAGTTGGCGGCACAGATGAAGATGGAATCCTAAACACAGAAGTGCTACATAGCACTTCCAAACAGGTAAGATATTTCATTTTAGGGTCAAAATTGAAAATAAAATGCATTTAATAAAAGTTAGTAATCCGTATTTACTAACAAATGCATTTTTTTTTCAATTTTGCCCAGACTGTTCCTTTAAAGAATCCTTAAAGTAAAAAAATAAAAATAAACATTCTATTTTGAATGGTTTTACCAGAAATTCCTAATGCATAAAAAAGTTCTTTAAATTCATTACTTTGTCTCTTCTTATAAGATTGATGTTGTTTTACTTTACCCATAAAACATTTACACAGAACTGTTATTTTCAGCTGAATTTTAATACAAAATAATTATACACATTTAAGACTGGGGCCCCCAACAGCTCCATGAAATACATATAAATGTATATAAATTATAAATACTCTAATTTAGATTTATTCTGGAGATGCATTGCAATTTTTGTCATTACAGTCTCTAAGAAATTAGAGACGCTGCTTTTAGAACAAATTCGCACAAAAAATATGTATTTTGCGGTGCAACTGCCCATACATTTATGCGGAGGCTGATGGAAATACACTGTAAACCATATTGTTGATATTTATGGTTCACATGAGCTGGTGGATTGTAAATCCCTGCTGTGCAGTACTCAGACCTGCTGATTTGTTTCTTACTATACTGTAATTGTCTATCCAACGAGGTTTTACCTGTAGAAGTAATTACCTCAGCCATGGTGTTTTGAATGGGAGTGCCAGTCAGGAGGAGACGGTTTCGACACTGAAATTGCAGAAGGATCTTCCACCGGACACTAGATATATAAACATAATATGTTTCATCCCCTACAATAAAAGCGAAAGAAGAGCAGCAGAAAGACTTAAAGCAGTCCTACGCCGCTAACAGCAAAGGAAAAAAAAATGCCTAGAAATCTTTTGTTTCTTTAAGATCTCCAAGAGAGATCCTGCAGTCAGGATAAATTAATGTATGCCCAATATGTAGAGTATGCCCTAAACTAAATTATCATTAGCTAGTTATGTATGATGGTTCGGTGCATCACCCTTCAACCCTTCTAAAGCTATTTGCTTCTACTCAACAGAAGAACTTTCCCGATTACTGATTTTGAAAGAGGAAACTTCAATATACAACAAGAGAACTACTGTACATTGTTGACTGGTGGAAAACATAAAAGTGAAAAGAACACCCAAAAAGCCATGTTACATGTTAAATACATGTTGTGCTTCCCAGTAAAGAAGGAAACAGCATTCTATGAGTGAAAGCAATCAAACACTGTATTCTGGCCAATAAACATGGTCCTCTATACTGACAGACGTTCCAGATTGAGGCATCCATAAATCTGATCATAAATGTTTGACTGATCACTGATCTACTACAAACACGATCAAGCGAAAGATAAAATACAGCATCACAACAAATTAAAAGACAGGTAACTTTTATTTGCCATTTTTTCAGATTTAGCAAGGTTTGGCTCATTTTTTGAAGACCCAAAGCAAATGGCACTAGCTAAAACAAGTGGAGCTTCTCTTTCATATGTTGATTTCTAGAAAAAAGCAAGTATATTTTTTTCGCACCATTACAGTGCAGCGGTGTGTGACATACCTTGAACTGCTTTTAAGAGCTTGCGCCTCGTCTAGCACCATGTACTGCCATTTCACTCGCTGAAAATATTTCACATCTTGAACCACCAACTGGTAACTTGTGATCACCACATGGAATGGAGCTTCTTGCGTGTATAAAGTTTTCTACAAGGAGAGAACAGCCCAGTGAAC
>WMED01005896.1:0-19017 GCA_019650415.1 Pipa parva | reverse complement strand
TTATACGCGTGTATAAGTCGAGAATAGGATTTTAAATGCTTTTTTTTACCTAAATTTCTCTACTTATACACGAGTATATACGGTATGTTAACATAGCTGTGTTGTCAGATAATTTGTTCCCTGTAAAACCATCTACATCTTGTCTATAGGGTTAGCATGAAAAGGCAAATGTGTTTCCCACTGGAATAATGTATATTTTCTGCTTTAAACATTACAAAGCTTGCTATAACTTCTTTTCTCTTTGTCTTACAAGCATTAAATTAAAAAAAAAAAAAACACATATATGCAAATTGCACTATACTATTTTAGCTTTTTATATGGGCAAATGCATGAAAGTATTTAAATAATAACACGGTATGTCTAAATCAAAGGGTTTTGTTTGTCCAGTAATAACAACTTGCAAATAGACATCCATGTTGAGTACTGGTATGTGATTTATTAGTTCATCCATCCAGGTGGTCACTGACTACACTCCATTAGTGGATCTGTCAAATGGCATACAGTAATAATTCTAAATTTTATTTGATATAGTGTATTATATTATTTTTAAACAAATACTTAATATATCACATGAAATATATGGGTCATCGGTCAAGTGTAATTTTGACTGCTGACTTTACTAATTCAGACTAAATTACTAAATGGGAGACCAGCATGTAACATTTACAGAATACATGGTAAACACAATCTTCTAAAATGAAATATATTACATTGCAGTGCACAAAATATATTATCTAGTATAATATATGAAATATACTGTATTACACTGCAGTGCACACATGTCAGTTTTGACGTATTTTATAGATTTGGACGCGGTTGCACCTGTGCACAACTTTTACATAATAAGAAAAAATGTCACAAGTTGTTTGGTTAGTTATCTTTCTTCCCAGTAGCAGATTTAGACATATGATGCCTCCACCAAGACCATGGACATGGACCAAGAATTCAGAACCAATTAATGCAGACATTTATGAGGCAGAAATTATGATGGGGCAAGAGCATTACCAAATGATACCTCTATAACAATTAACATTTTCAAAGGTTCAACAGATAAGGACGTGACAAAATAACATGAATTGATAAACACTGCTCCTTGTGTAAGCTCTTCATTATTCACTTTATATTATTACTATTTAGAGGTTGCATTGTTACTATTTAGAGGTTGCATTGTTACTATTTATAGATTGCATTGTTACTACTTAGAGGTTGCATTACTGTTTAGAAGTTGCATTGTTACTATTTAGAGGTTGCATTGTTACTATTTAGAGGTTGAATTCTTACTATTTAGAGGTTACATTGTTACTATTTAGAGGTTGCATTACTATTTAGAGGTTGCATTATTACTATTTAGAGGTTGCATTGTTACTATTTAGAGATTGCATTGTTACTATTTAGATGTTGCATTGTTACTATTTAGAGGTTGAATTCTTACTATTTAGAGGTTACATTGTTACTATTTAGAGGTTGCATTCTTACTATTTAGAGATTGCATTACTATTTAGAGATTGCACTATTACTATTTAGAGGTTGCATTATTACTATTTAGAGGTTGAATTACTGTTTAGAGGTTGCATTATTACTATTGAGAGGTTATGAAAACTTGATCCACAGACAGTAAAGAAACTAAAAGAACAGCATACAGGCAAATATGCTGGTAGACCACAAACAATGAATGCTATCGTTTAATTCAATTAAAGGATGAGATTGTACGGTACAATTTCTATTCTAAAATATGTTAAAATTCCATACAATTAGAACTTTTAAAAGCCCTGTCATTTTTCTTGCTCTGTTTTTATGTTTTTCTCTGTTCAGTTTAATTATTTTAAGGGCCATAACTCCTTATAAAATTGTGTAAATATCCATAAGCGCTGTTCACAGTATTAATTTTTTTTTCTCTCATTTTCTTAAGGCAAGTTTATTTTGGACAAAAAGAAAAAAAATCACTAATTAACAGCCATAGGAATGTCATCAAAACATCTTGGCATTGTGCTACTATGGGCCGTCCCCTCACAATTTTTACCATAAATGTACAGGGGTATTGGCAACTTTTAGCCCTTTCATTTAATTCTCAGAGTCAATGGCTTTAAGAGCAGGACTGAAATTCAGAATGGATAAACACTATGCACTCTACTTTAACCTTCTATACCTTTAGTTATTAATTATGTATACTAACTAGATGGCTTTTAGTCTTACTATTGACATAACATTTCACTTTAAACATAAACCTTCAATTAATATACTGATATTACCAAAATCTAACAATTAAACATCCCTCTGCCATTCTGCTACAAGACAGTGCACAATGCTGTCATTACTGTTATTCTTATTTCAATCACATCGTTCATACAAATCATTTCATATTTTAGTTTGGAATGGACAAAGATATAAGCATTCAAGAAATAAAGGAATGCTTGGCTAGATTTTATTTTCTCTTTTACTTGCAAATGATCGATTGATTGATGATTACATGCAGAAATCAGTATACTGTTATTTTATCTTGGCTTTTTTTATATGCAGAGAACATTCTGAATCTTCCTCCCTTAGGCTTTAAAGACTTTGATACCGCATTGATCCCAGTTTATATTAAAGGCACTGTCAGAGCTAATTAACAAAATTGTACATTTAGAAAAACATTTTTTTTTTTCCAGCAGTATATTTCCCAGGTGCTTGGTGGTAAAAAAGAAAGGGTCCTGTCTTGATGCTTCTCTAGGCTATATTCTTTTTACAGGAGTTCCAGAACCAAACTATCCACAGGCTGTGGAAAACACAACAAATTCCACTTAACATGGAAAAAAACCCAATATGAACCAGGAGACTATGAAATGAAAACATATATAGTAAATGATAGGTGAACTCTTATTTTTTTCATTTGACATTATGACATGGCTAGGACTGAGCAGGAAGGTATCCAAGCCACCGACTCTCTGAACTCACACTCCAGCCTCACTAAAACAATTAAACCCAGAGGCATCATGTACAATGGCAAACATAAAAAACTTCTTCTCAGGCTTTCCCGCTAGGCAAGACCTACAAAATTCAAACAATGCAATTACAAACAACTCTTGCTAGGAGATAAAAGTATTACAAACAGACAAATGCTCAGAAGACCACACTCATTCTAAATACTCATGCACAATCCATACAAAACATAAAAATGCCTCTATGATTTATGATGCCACACTTCTCACATGGCAGGTTGCAGTAGGTTTTTAAATCTAAGAATAGCAGACCTACCAGAAACATTAAATGGCAAGGAACTTAGATAAATAACTCACATTCTTTTTTAAATATTTTCAAAACATACTGCAGATGCAGATCCTTTCTTTACAGATTCTGGGATGACACCAGTGAATCTTACTAAATAGTGAAGCCTATGTTATAATTCTATGTTTCCTCCTGAGAAAATCTAAGGAATAGAGGTTTGACTATGGTGATCAGCCTATGATTTCCTGTATGATGCATCAAGCTGCCACAATAAAAGGAAATCTATATTTCCCCAAAGTTATGTAAAGCTCTAATATTTCATAAGTTTATATACTTATTTAGTAGAATATTGTGAAAATAAAAATAATATATACAATTTTTTTAAAGTCTTCTTGGTGCTCTAAGATGCCTTGGCTAGAAGAAGTGACTATATATCCCTTAAAAATGCCATAATTTCAGTTGTCGACATGCAATAAGTTGGAAGGAAAGTTAAAAGATTCTACTTAAAACTGCTTAAAAATAGAGAACAAAGTTTTCTTTATGTATACCATGGATATAATCTGAATGTAAGTAAATATCTGTTGCGAACAAACCTGTAGTAGCAGTGTAAGGCAACCTTAGGTCCACGTGTCCTGCCAAACACGTATATTAACAAATCCAAAGAAAGAGAAGCAACGTTATGAAAAAAGTAGTAGCAATGCTACAATTTATTTCAGTGCATCATAACATGTTTTGGGTTGACAAACTTTTTCAAATGTGTATACAGTGAGTTTTAGACAGATTTTAAAGACAAATAAATCCCACACCCTAATGGACTCAGTGGATGCATAATCTGAATGTAATTAACCTAAGGAAGACACATTCTTATACATGCCACACTTGTTCCTTTACATATTGTCATTTAATTACAGCTTTCTGGGGTAACCTATCATGAAACAGCAGTAGCTTATTATTAATACATGTTATTACCAAATCTGTACTGACTATAGTTTAGATATAGCTGAGTATTATAAGCACCTATAAGGTGTTTAATATTTAAGATGATTACATCTGATTCCTAGATTTTATTTGTTCCTAAACTACATTATTTTTTTAGATATACCATAGCCATAAGACTCTCATTTTTTATTCTACAGCCTTGACTTCCATTATTATATCTCATGATGACATGTGCTTCAATACAGACTGACCTTTACCATGTCTATTTTGTTGAAATTGGAACATTGCTTCAACCAATATCATTTCAATATTAATGTTATGGTATATTCAGCATATTTTTCTTTCTGATGTCTTCATGGAAATGTAATCAAAATTAGAAAATGATTAAAAAAATGAAAGGTACTTCAGTTGTAGATAAGAATTTAGTGTTATTATTATTATTATTTAATGGGAGATCCATTTTTGTAATAGACTGTATTCTTATTTTTATCTGACCATATTATGGGTCATATGGCATTTACATTTAGCTCATATTGTTTATTAACATCTAAAGATACTGATTCTTACATCTCTGTTTTATTATCCTGCTGGTATGGTTTTTGATATCTTTAAAAGCCATAACAAAATTGGACAACACTGGTCTTTTCTGTAGGAACTTGAGCTAGCACATAGAGAACTTTGCTAGGAACTCTACCCAACCCAGCACTTCCAAAACTAAATCTTTATTAACTTTTTTTTTTTTGCTTGAACAAGTGCCTTTTTAAAATCCACATGGGTTAGGTAAATTCACAGGGCTCTACTTACACAAACATGTCTCTCTTCTATCTCAGTTCACTCTTGACTTCCAAAAGAATCTATCAAAGGTCCTACTTTCCAGAAAAGGACACTTCAGATGGGTGATCCTGCCTCCTAATTCCCACAAACCTTGAGGCACTAACTATGTCATTTCAAGTAGATTTGATTTTCCCAGACAGATGATTTATGGGTATATGGAATAGTTGTCTCCAGAACCATCTTCAATTTTGTTCTTTTCCCTGTCTCAGTTCTTTTTTCTCAAGTTTCAGAGGATTCATTCAAATATCCTGCTTTTTAGAGTTTCATTTTCTTATTGTCTTAGTTCTTCCAAGTCACCATAATGAAGGTTTTTACTTAATCTTGTTTATTGTTCTTAACAAGACTGGATGTTTTGTCCAGTACTGATTGTGAAAGACCTAAACAAGTTAATTAACTTCAATTAAATTTTGAAACTATCACAATGAGAACAATCATAGCAGCCATGAATGCAGACAAATATTTGGCTTCTACAAAGATTCAAAACACCTATCCTCATGTCTACAGTTTGTGTCCATCATGCATTTTGAGGATAAGCTTTATTCACCATCAAACATTTTCAATTATTGGCCCTGATATTTTTTTTTCTCGTAACCACCTTCACCAAATTAATGATGGTCATGAGCCATCTGCTAAGAAAAATATCTATTATGTTATTAGATTCAAATGAAAGCCATTTCTAAATAGAAAGCAATTAAATGCATCCAAAGGTGTACTTTGTCTCTCCACAATTTTGATTGGATCATCATCCTGGTCAAATCTTCTCTTTCCTCAATTTGTAACATCCAGTTCTTGGGACTGATCTGTAACAAATTACTTCTATGGTACAATGGATTCATACTCTTCCACTTCTTACCATCCAAAAATCAATGATATTTTAGGCACCATAGTCTCCACTATTGATGCCCTCTGTTCAATTTACTTTCAAACCTCTTCAACTATTCATTCTTTAGAAATAGAATTATCAGGATCTTTTCCATCAGATCTTTCTAAATTGAGGGAAACCAGGGAATCTATATAACGCATACATCAAGGAAGAATTTTAGGTCTTCCCCCATGGCACAAATTAAAGACCAATGCCAGCTTATTAGGTTGAGGGGCAATCTTCAAGTGGAAATCTAGAAAAGCAGGACACATGGCAACAGTCATCAGTATAGCTTTCAATAGTTCCTACATGGACCTATCCTCACACCTAAAATTTAGCAAGGTAGTTCTTTTTAACTTTCCAAATACTAATTTGGACAGAAGGAACAGCAACCTGACTTTATACAATTTAACAGCGGGCACAATAAATTCCTATATTTTTGAATACACACCAATATTAGGATTATATTAAAGTAGACTGAGTAGATCAATAATTAAAAAGTTAATAATTTTGCCAATGCATTTTTTTTATCTTGGACGTTCTTCTCTTTATTTGAGTAATTTGTTTATGTGTAAAATATGCAGGCATGTGCAATTCTAACAGATGCATTTTTAAAATGAAATCTTGGTTTTTAAGATCTTTGATATTTTGCCTTTTAAAGCAGGAGAGATAGAGAAAGAGATACTCTAGGTAAAAACAGCAATAAAAATGTCAAACCCAGAGCAGCATGCAACAATTGATAATGTCAGCATTAAGCCAATTACAAAATAAAAGAATAAAAATCAAGTTTTGCAGCATAAGCAAACTGAGTTGTTTCTCATAAAACAGATTCATTGTATTAAATTAAATCTCATGAATGATTTATGTCTAGTAGATTTATTAAAATGTACCATGGTACAATTTATTGAATAATGTCATATGCCAGGACCAAATAGTGAGCTAGGAGTATATAAAATAACATAGTATTTTAATTTACAAATAATGAAAAGCAAGTCCTTCATCCAGAAATATGGTTAAGGTGCATAATTGATCCGTGTATCTAAATTACAGTAATGAAGAAATAATAATAATGATTATTTAAAAAACAGATTTTTTTTTCTGTGAGTTTCATTTCAGCTATAATATATGTATCTGTTATTAATAAACATGCTTGTTAAAGTCAGATTGTCATCCCAAAAAAGTTCCATTTTAAATAATCCAGTTCCATTTCTTAGGGCACATATATTAAACTGTGAATTTGCACTGAAAAATTAACTTGCAATAATTTGCACAGAGTATAGTGAAGTGCATATTCACTATTTTGTGTATTGTTGCTGGGAGGAAGCAAATGGTCACACATTCTGAGTATTGTGAGTAAATAGTTGTAGTGGCACAACAAGCCTATGGTACCGAAGTGATGTAACCTTCACATAAATACGTTTAAATAAAATAATGCCACCATAAGTATCTTTTGAATATTAATGACAACATACTGGTAACTATCATAAGAAAATTAATCATCATTTTTATCGCCTTTTTGTCACTAGTATTGTTATCTAGAATAGTTGCATAAACTACAATTGTTTTTTTAGATTTAGATAATGTTGAGAGAATTTGCCACAATAATAATAAAAAAAGATCTTTTCTAAATATGCATAGTTGGCATATATGGCAGTTGGTCTATAAGACAATTTTCACTTCCATAAATATGCCCCTGGTAAGGCTCAGTTTGCGACGTTGTTGTCTTTTTGCCAAGTGCCGTTAAAACCACGACAAAATGAAATTTAAGAGTAACAAAAAGCCATACCTATAGAAGTCAATGAGTAACCATGTGCAACTGAGATGCAAATTGTTGTGGTGCACTTTTCTGTGATAAAAAAAAAGAAAACAGAAGTACTGGCTACAAAAATTGCTATAGAATTTCTATGCATTTTTGCATAATGGTCATCCACTGATTTTAATGTGCGTCTCTGTTTTGTTATATTTAAATGTTGTTTTGCTGTGGTTTTAGCTACATACATCAAAACAATTTTTGTTAATTTGTTGTTTTCATTGAACAAAAAACTATTAAAAAGCACTATTTTCTGACTTCGTACTGGTCTCTAGCACTGTATTTTAACCTCATCAATATGCCCTGAAAATAATGGCTTGTGTAGCCTCATAGCCTGAGACAAGCCATCACAAGATTCATTAATTTGGGGGCTAATTTCTAATTAAACTACAATACAATTGTAATTTAAGGCAGTTTGTAAATTATTCTAGTATTATACATCAAATTGCTGTATCTCAAGAAAACAGAAGCCTTTAGTTACTCACTACAACAACAGTAAACAGAAAGTGACAGGTGAAAATAAGTGAAACATAATGTACATCACTGTAGAGTAGGTATTACACGTAATGCAACTGGTTCATCCTGCTTGCAATCAGATGATCAACTAGAATAACCTGTTTGGAAGATTCAGTCATTAGACTATACTCTAACCAAGAAAGATCTGTATCAAGCTGGTAGAAAACAGGAAGTATGCACTTTCTTCAGCTACACAACAGGTTTTTAAGCTCAATATAAATGAATGTTTAGCACAAAAGGTTCTGATGTGCCAGGTGAGAGTCGTTTTTGGAACTCTGTCAGTCACAATTCTAAGCAATTGCAAAATGTGCTATTGTGGAAGCCAGCTGGTAGCTAAAAAAAAAGAGGTAGAGATGTTCACTGCTCTAAATCACAGAGTGCTACATAAACCTTGTAGTAGATTAAGAAGACAACTCTATCAGACCATTTTCCCATGAGTGCTTCTTTCAAAATACTACCTATTGTAGGCCTTTTTTAACCTAATTCTAATGTAAGACTTTCGTTTAATACAAAGTCAGTAGACAGTAGACTAGGACAGCATTTTTTCTCCAATGTAATGAACACACATGACCTACTTTTAATGAATTTGCTTGGCTTATTACAGTAGTGTGTTATTGCATAAGATAATCCTACAAAACCAATTTCAGAATGACTTTACTGTTATTTCCATTTGGACTACTATTTAATCCCCTAGCATAATGTGTGCAGCTATGCAAGTAGTATTAGTAAGAGACCATTAAATCCTTCTTGCCATCCATGGTCCTTCTATTTAAAGAATACGTGGAATTTGACTGAGTTTAAATGAGTATTCTGTAGCTTTGAACAAAACAAATGTTTAATATAGGGTCAAAAAAACACCTTTTGATTTAAAAAAAAAAATGAATTAATGTTATTTTCAACAAAATGATAAAAACTTTTTTAATATTTGATACCGATATAATAATAATAAAAAAAAAAACCTCTTTCCCCAGTGGTCAAAAAACTTTTTAACTTTTATAAATATCCCCCATCGATACGTTATACTATCATATCAATCAAATCAATATATTACATTCATTTACTAAAGTTGAAAATTATTTCTTCACCCGCTTTTTACCGTGCAAATGGGCGAAAACGTCAAAAATTACTTTTTTGACCATTTCTCCCACATTGTTTGCCCATTTTCCGACATTTGGTACAACTTTGATAATGTAAGAATGTTTTTTGAATGAAGATAAAAAGTGATAGGGTTGTGTATTACATTATATTTGGAGACATCAGGACCTGACATCAGAAACAGAATTAGAAACTTGAACCATTGCAGCAGGAGTATTACAATATAGTTTATCACATGTAGTATGTCGACATCACTAAACACACAGGCACTGTATTGCTATAGCAAGTACATGCTTGAATTTTAGTCAAAACTTATACCTAAAGCTACAATGATTCTTGCTATAAAACCTGAACGGAACAGCTTAGGCAAGATAGAATGGGACAAACTCATTTTAAAGTGGGAAAAATATCCTCATCCAATCTAAAGCTCTACATATTTATTCTACGCACAGCAATGTGGATGGAATAAGTTGGATAAGCACACGTGCTTGGTATTTGTTTAATTAGCTAATCACAATTATTACCATTTAAATGTAAAACTCAGATCACATTTTAGGTCAAATTAATGCACAAATACAGATTATTTGAATTATTGCATAAATAATCTACTTGAAATCATTTAGTCCCTCTTCTACTAAATCCCCCTCCAAAAAAGTAAAAAAAGGATTTGGCCATATTTGACAAATGCAATTTTTTTTATCATAAGAAAACCTTTAGAAAATGTAAAACTGCACTTTGCTTTCCACATGTTTTAAATGAATGTACATGTATATGGACAATAAACATGCACCAAATCCACAACTTTCCTATTTGGCTGAATATCAATTCCTCCAAAGAAAACTTGGTTGAAAACCAATCTTTAAACTGTACGCTAATATTGTAATTTGGATGTGTTCATGTTCATCAAATCTATCCCTTGTCACATAAACTTCAGTACATGGATGATCAAGAAAAAAAAAAATCAAAACAACTCTTACCAAAAGATAAAAGAAAATCATTGGCTTCAGTTTCAGATTTTGTGCCTAAGATTAACACCTCCTATATATATCAACACCAATGATTTCATCTTTTTGCCAAGTAAGATATCTAAGGACTGGTCGGTTCCATGAAGCCAATGAATTTTGCTGACATTAATTCTATCTGTAGGTTTTTTCAGAACAGATCTTGAGTTTACCAAGAAAAAAACAGTACTGGGGTGAGTTTCTCATTTTGTCCCTAATTCAAATGTAGCAACAGTTGTTGCAAATTTTGCCCCGTATATATTCATACACATACAGTACATTCTGATTCTAAACAAAGTGATCTACTATAGTAAGGGCAGATCAACATTTGCCATAATGTTTAGCACATCTGCATGTACAAAAAATAGCTAAACATGTGTAGGGTTCAATTTAAAAAAAAAACAACCAGGAAATACAGACTTTTTTTTACTGAAACATTCATAGCACCATTCTTGGTACTTGGTTAAAAAACAGGATGTTTAGCTAACTTTCAACTTCAAAATAGAATTACTTAACTAGTCTATCAGATCTAGTAAAAGCCCATTGGACTGAATATTTCAACTTTACCAACTAAGCAACTGAATATATCAGTCACTGTATAGACATAAAGATCGCAACATAGGAGTCAAATGTATCCCATCAATCTGCAAAAGGTGGTGTGTATGGCCCTGAGGCAAGGTGGTTATAATTATTGAAAAAGTAGGCCATCTCAAAATGTTCAGGAAACCACTGACGCGACACTACTGACTTAACAAAAGGGCATTTTGTCAGATGAGACAATATTATAACTTTTTGATCTAAATGTGAAGGGTTACAACTGTTGAAATCTCAACACAGCTCATCAATTTGTCAGCACCCTGACTATTACTGTCTTCTAATGAGAAGAATCTGAAAAGCTTTTCTTGAATGTCAAAGAAGCAAAATATAGACAAAGATTAGAGGGAAACCTGTTTTAGTTTTCCAAACATCTACTGTAAAAAGTGGATGAAAACAATAGTTTTCTTTTTTTAATGATTGGGATGTCGAAACATTCTTCCAACAGCAAATATTCCACATGCACTAGCTTCAAAATCAAATAGGAATAAAAGATATGGAAGATTTAGGATATTTAATTGATTTTACCGGGCATAAGCCACTGGATGCATTTTTAAAATCTACCTAGCTTTCTGTCTATCTCACTTTCCTTACCTAATCTTTCTGTATCTATTCAAATCTATCTATCTATCTAGACAGATTGCTGACATTTTAATTATTATTTATTGACAGCCAGGCTTATTAAAAACACACTTAATGAATACAGAAAAAAAATTTAATTGCTTACTAAATCCCTCAAACCAGATTTACCTTAATAAAATTTGAAGCTCAACTACCTGATTGGTGAGGTGGTAACATTTTCCATTCCTACTGTCTATTAAGGATGCTGAGTTACCAAAATTATTGAGGAGTCCTGCTGAACCTGGCCTTATGCTCATCCCTTTTCTCAGGTTTTGATTTGATAAGTTCACTAGGCCACACTTTGGACAACAATGGTTTGTTTATGTGACTGTAGCCTGAGGCAAGTTAACTTCCTGTTATAACCCAAGACAAGACAGCTAGCTGTGTTGGTAAAGAAGAAACAGGAAAATTGAAACATAGTAACTTTTCAGAATTTACTATACAGTTTTTAGGACACAACAAAAACATTTTGGTAATATCTCTTTAGAAGAACAGTAACAACAAAAATGAAAATGCCTCAAATGCATTTATAGTTACTACATATTCAGTCTTTTGCTTCCTGAAATGATAAATTGGTGCTATAAAGTAAGAAAGTACGATATTTAGCTTTTTAGCTTTAAAGTAAGGCTTCAGGGAACACTTTCTAAATATGAATGATCTAAAGCACCATAGGCAACAACAGAAATGGGTGAGATCTGTTTACCAACATGGCTACTATCAGTTAAGATAAGAACAAATATAAAGTAATTCATAATTTAACTTCAAAGAAAACGTTTACAACTGCTGTATTAGAATACAAGCACCATGCCTCTGTGCAGTCTGTTTGTGTTTGTATGCAGCATTTAGATTATTGAGCAGATTTCATTTCTGAGCTGTTTTAGGCTGCCTTTCTCCAGTCTTTCAGACCCGTCTTGCACTAAATTTCCTGTATTAAGTGAAAGTAAATGTTAATTAGTTTCTATAGGGAGAGCATGCTCAGTTTGTGAGCACAGCCCTTGACTAAAGGAGAATGGGCTAGGATTAACTAAGAGCCCCTGAAACAAGTACTTCCTTTTTCAATTGCTATGACTATATGTTTTACTTAACACTAAGTGAACAATAAAAGTGAAGCACTTTTTCTTAAAGGCTTTAGTGTCCCTTAACATTTGTAAAAAAAAATTATTACAGTCCAGTCACTAATTCAGCAACAAAATGGTCAAAACATTTTTACAAATGTTTTATTTTTTCTTTAAAAATACTTCACACAATTCAATCATTCATTACATCTAACTAAGAAGTATTTTTGATATTCAAATATTGCACCTGACATTTGAAATTTCACTTTGCATTAAATTATAAGTCATGCAGATGAAGAAACTCCGTTTACTGTAAAATGTAGCTTGTAATTTACCTACAAGAAGGTGGGTTTGACCTAAGCCAGGAAGTGTTCTGTGTTCTTTTATTTTCAACATGGATCATGTTACTTGAAATGTTAGTTTTTCCATTAATTATGCTGGGCTATTTTAAGAAAAAAAAATAATATAATATTAATCTCATATTAAACAAATAGGCAGAGTGAAATAGAAAAAAAGTTGTATTAAATTGTCAAATTTTAGGACAACTGGGTTTTACAAATATTGTTAGGTAGCGTAATCTAGCAAAAATATGTTTTTCACAATTAGGGTGCATATTGGTCTCAGAATTTTTAACTGTCAGTGATGCGACATTTCTTTACACAAGTGGAATTCAGAATTAGAGTGATGCAATGACACAAAACATCAAATCATCGACATTAAAAGAAGCGAAATGCATTCAACATAGCTGAGAAAATGTTTGAAAACATTTCTGTCAATCATGTTTATTTCCTGCATGACTAGCAACAAACAGTTATACTGCCAAGCGCAATCATGTCAAGGGGCGATTGTTATTAAAAATGAAAAGGGGGTAAATCCTCAGCTATTCCAAGGCACACTATAGTGAAGAAAAAAATGAATGTTACACAGAAAAACATTTAGAAATATATATTTTGAAAGTGGTTTGCATGTGGTCCTTTGTTAAGGTTGTTAAAAATAGTTTTAAAAAAACATTGCAATGGTTTTCAATGGATTTCTTAACTTTATCCCTTATGAAAATGTCAGGCATTATGCCAGTCTAATATGCCTTCAATATATACGCACAATAGCAATGTAACATTTTATTTTGACACTGGTTTAATAAACTAAATATTTTGAAGTTAGGTGTTTCTTAGATTGATCTCCAGCCACTCCTGCCTGATTGGCTGTAGACTGGTGATGTGGGCCCCAATGCCAGTTATCAGGTATGGGGTTGGAGGTTGGACTGGGGTAACAGGACTGTGGAACAGAAACTCGGGGCAATCCTGTTTTATGGGGACACTTGGGGGTTATGCACAATACATATTTAGAAATTGACCTAGAAAGCCCAATTTTTAAGCTATATATATATATATGTGTGTGTGTGTGTGTGTGTGTGTGTGTGTGTGTGTGTGTGTGTGGCGTGGGCCCGAAGTATATATAATATACTTTACAGACACAATTTAGAAGCACAGATTGAATATATAGTAGCTATAAATGCATTTGGGGCATTGTAACTTTTTGTTGTTACTATTCTTTTAAGATTCCTCTGTCTATATACAATGGTGACCTTTCAGAGAAAGACTATCACACTAGTGCATAAAAAAAAAGCCGCACCACAAATCCCTATGGAACTTACCTTGTTCTGGCTACACTAGCGCAATGCGGGAGCTCGTCACAACACCGGCATATTTTCTAGACGCGTGTTTCTAAATATGCAGCGCATATATGCACTGTGTGAACCTAGCCAAAGAGCGATTCTTTGACTCCTTTTGTCAATTATATTGTATTGTATTTGTTCATTTATATAGTACTACTATATTACACAGCGTTTTACAGAGATTTATCAATTACTTCAGTCCCTACCCCATGGAGCTTACAATCTAGTTTGCCTATTCAGTCACACACACATAGACAGAGACAGAACAGATGTATATTTTTGGATTGTGGGAGGAAATTGGAGTGCCCGGAGGAAACCCACACAACTGTGGGGAGAACATACACACTCCTTGCAGATGAAGTCCAGGGTGGAACTGAACCCAGAACTGTAAGGCAGCAGTTCTACCCACTGAGCTACCGATCTGCCCAATTATTCTCCATTATAAGACAGTTAAAGGCTACAGTCACACTAGAATATAGGTGCTCGTCGTAAAAAAAAGCGCATTGTTAAAAAATGCCAAAAATGCACATTGCAAAAAAAAACCACTGAAAGTAATGACAATGTCACACTTGCTTCATGTCGCGTTTTGCTAGCGTACGGACGTGAACAATACGACCAGATTAGGCGCAATAAGAATTGAATAAAAGTGGTCACACAGGGAATAAAAGCGAAGAATAAGTGCTATTGCTTATATAAAAAATGTGTCCTGAAAATACGCCAGTAAAATGTGACGCCATATTTTTTCAATGCTCTTTTTTTCTTTTCTTTTAAATATACGCTAGTGTGACCCTGGCCTAAAGAGCCAGTAACACAGAAAAATTCCATTTGTAAAAATGTTATCTTAAAAAATGAGCTCCTGATTTGTATTACTTTGTGTTTGGTTTCATCTTTGCTGATTGCAGTTATGCAACGGTAATTTCAGATACAATTAATAATATTATTTAAAAATGCCCCAAAAGGGCTCAATAGATAACCAGCAAAGAGAAGAAAAACAAAAAGCAATTAAAATCAGGAATTCAACTTTACAGATGACATTTTACAAGTATTCCAGATGAATAATTTCCATGTCAATCAAAATACCAATTTGCTTTTTATGGTGTTGCTGGTCTTATAAAATCCAATCCAAACAACTGGAGTGGGGACTGTTATTTTCGTTCTGATATATGTACATCGTCTTCTGATCACCATATTCCAAATGAATTCCGATTTGCTAAATATGACACCTTGTTTTCAAACACATTTCACACGTTTGACATGGCGAATCGTCATTTTATTCAATGTAACAAATTATAGTTTTTCTACTGCCTTTAAACCAATTTTAATGATAGCTGCTCAATATCTCAGTGGTATATCATTTTTAAGTAGCAGAAGCGTCACTCAGATTGGTGGAATAATTTTCTGTGTCTGGTTGCTACCAGGGCTGTATCTATATAAAATGCACTTATTTAACTACCCGATTCAGTAGAAAACCTACCAACACCTTTTTCCTGTAGAATGCAGAAGGATATTAGAGCATATGTATGTGTACATGTCATATGCAATTCCACAGATTTTAAAAGGCTTCTGGAAAGCATTTATTTATTTATTTAAAACCAATTCTTTTTCACATTGTTGGACCTTTTCCGATACTTCATGAATATGGATTATCTAAAGTTCCATTGAAAATAATGGAACTGGGTTGGTGCCTTACGCAACAGATAAAAGCGGTCTGCAATTAGCAGAGAAAATCAGCAATTCCATTTTAAAGATAACATTTTTACTCTACTGAAATAGCTGCCAATCCAATTAGGAATTTTTCATTTCTTCTATGGTCACTGGGGATTCCTACATCCAGAAGAGAAATAATTTGCCTTCTTCTCAAATACAACCTTACAATAGAATAGATGCAGGATAATTTCACTTGACTACCTGCTATAATAAATGTAGAAAGCTGTCACTTTGGCAAAATAACACCCCCCATTGATAGTAAAACATATGAAAAGATAAAAAACTTCTAAAAAAAAAAAAATTTAGCATGTACAAGTAGGAACATTTTTTTAATTGCACTTAGCCCGTAAGGCATTCATTTTTAGAGCACTGTATTAATTATTTGTAACTCAAATATATAATTATCATTTATAATAAATATATCTTTCGAATATGAATATTCTGCTGTGCTACTATACAGCGGGAAAGCTCCCGACACACGCCAATGCTAATCAATGGTACAGTATATCAGCGCTGCTGGCTCATGCTGGGAGGGAAGAGTGTGAGTTTTTAACCCAAGCTCTATATCATTATTAAATAAGTTAAACAATAATGGTTCTTCATCAGAGCCCTAGAGCCTTATTCACCATTGTGCGAAGTGAGCTGCGAAGCCTTCGGCTCACTTTGCACATGGTGTTATGCGCCCGCTGATGTCCTGCACGTGGACATCAGCGAGTGCATTAAAGGAATTTCAGTCTCGGTGAGAGCACTCGAATCTCCTCGCCGGGACTGAAATCCCTTTGATGCACTTGCTGATGTCCGCGTGCAGGACATCAGCAGGCGCATTATACCATTTGCGAAGTGAGCCAAAGGCTTCGCGGCTCACTTCGTACAATGGTGAATAAGGCTCCTAGAGTACACAGCTTAGAACTTATTAACAGTTATTTTCCAAAATGCTCTGGAAATGGCTCTTTAGGCTGGGGTCACGCTTGCTGATTTTTAGCTGAGTTTGAAAAAGAGTACCCATTGTTTTCTGAGGGATAATGCACACAGGCTATTGTGTTTTGCTGCATAGACAATAATAAGCCTATTTTTCAAAAACTCAGCTAAAAATCATCTAGTGTGAACCCAGCCTTAGTTAGTGTTCAATCCATTTACAATCTGATTTTTCTAAACCAGTGGAATTTTGTTTACACATTTGCAAATGTCCAAATATATTATATCCAAAGCCACTTATCTTTCTTTTTTCTTACCTTTTGGCAACATCTTTCTTTGTATAACTCCATGCTGACTATCGCTAATAACACATTTTCTGTCACACACTCCTTTATACAGTATATTTCCTTAACAAACCCTCAAGTATTTTACCTACAACAGAAGTGAGGCTTACGGTTCTATAGTTACTTGGGGGAACAATGGATCCCTTTTTTATTTATAAGTACTACATGTGCTTTATGCCAATCAATCCCCAGAATTTTGGGATTCTTTAAATATAGAGAGATTCAGATTCAACTGAACATAACTCTTTTAGGAACTGTGGGTAATTCTTCTGGTTCTGGTAACTGAAAGTGAACTGGTAGAAAACAGCTCAATAAATAGCTACATAAAATGAATACAAGTATAAAAATATACCTTGCAATGCAACACACATTACATTTACTGTAGTTGCGAGACGATTTACTACGCACAAATATCTTTTTAATTTCAAACACTGACGTGGTTATTGACTAAAGTCTGAATTGAATCGTAAAGGTGTGAATTTGCCAATTTACCCTATATATTTGGGTATTCAGTAAACTCTGTGATGTGGTAAATTCAACAGCAAACGACGGTCGCACACTACACAATAGACTGCTGCTGATGCGGTCATGACTTTACTATGGGAATATTACTTACCCCCCCCCCGGCAGAGTTCGGCAGTGCGTGCTGTTGCTGCCACAGCACATTAGAGGAGAAGGAACCCGGAAGTGCTGATCACATGCGCTCCCGGGTTTCTACTGGCTCCTGTGACCGATCGGGTCACATGAGCATTCCTCTTTGCACAGAGGGAGTCAGCTAGGACTCCCTCTGTTTCAGATGCAGTGCTCCACCGGCGAACAAAACGCCTGGTGGAGAGCAGGACCGGGGGCCGCAGTTGGCACGCAGGCCGCGAGATTGAGACCCCTGGACTACAGTGATAATGCAAAGCATCATGCCAGTACACTGAGAAATTTACAATTTTTTTTTTGTCAAAGCTAAAACATTAAGAGGCTTATTTTCTAAAGTCCAAATTGTCACATAAAGGTGTGAATTCACCAGCTAAAGACAGTCACAATAGACTGTTACTGTCACAGTCGCGTCTTTATGAAGAGAATATTATGGCAATCACATCATTATTATGGAAATATTGTCGCAGTTGCAACTTTTAAAAAGTGAAAAACTGACTGATACTGAACAGCGCTAAATCGATAATTAAATGTACAACACCATATACAGAATATTTATATAAGTGAAATGTTCATAAAATGTTGCTTGCAGCTTAGTCCGGTAAGGATGCGTTTACATTTCATTTGAATATCATTGAATATCACCATACGTCATTTCTGTTTTTGATGTTTAACCGGATATGACGTTTATTTTTATGGAACGCACTCGATCTTTGAGCGTTCCAGTGACGCCATTAACAACACGCTGGCGTTGCACATGATTCCTAAGCACTAAGTATGACGTCCCTTTACCACCAACGCGACTATAAATACGGCACCCATTTTTAAAAATTTGTTTATTATCATTTTATTTCTTCTCCTGAGGAAGCCACAGAGCCTGGCGAAACGCGTAGAGCAGTGGTTTTCATTTCCCAGAGGGCAACATTTCTTCTTCTACACAATACAGACCACTGTATGCAATTGTCTACAGGTTGGTGTTTGTGTAATTTCATTGGACTGTCCTGGAAGTTTGCCTCACTGGATGATATTTTATGCATTACCCAAGAAGTCACTTTGTAAGTGCAATATTTTTATTCCTTAATTTTAAATATTAAAACTTTATTACGCTATGTGGAGCAATTTCTGTTTTTCTTCATCTATATACACACAACCCTGGTCCATTGCTGTGAATTGGAACATCATTATTTCAGTTGTGGTACC
>WMED01005895.1:0-19017 GCA_019650415.1 Pipa parva | reverse complement strand
CGTTACGTGCCTTAGAAGAAAGAGATTTTGCGGCAGGTAAGATATAAAATCTCTTTTTTTCATGCATCTTGTGCAATTATCTAGTTTAGGAACACACTCTATGTCAGTCTAAGACTGCCTCTTATTTACCTACATCCTGCTACCAATTTTACTCTCCCTCTCCAGATGGTAAAATATGAGCTGTACAAATTTTTATTAAAGACATTTTATATTAAAGCTAGTAAGATTCAAATTTTCCTTAGTATTAAAATAAAAAATCTCTGGTTTTGATTATTTCAGTACAAACTTCATATGTAAATCTTAATCTCTCTTTATTCATTCAAGTAGTTTCCACTCTGTTATGGAGTTTAAAAAAATACCTAAACATCAGTTGTGAATACTAGTTATATGAACAATGAACAAAGAAAGACTAGAATAATAACATATTAAAGTTAACCCTTGTATTCTCCTGGTTGCCCTTCACTTTATTACAAACCTGAGGCATTTCAAAGTGAAGCTGCAGCAATATTACTTATTGTCTTGTTAACTACGAGCATTGCAGAGAGAACAATATGTGCCCTTTTCTCTATGCCCTGCAGACAGGTGTTTATATAAACTCTGTGTTCTGCACTAGTTTGAATTGATTGAGCCATCAAAAATGACTTGCATTCTATTTCCTGTACATGCTATGTTTAGTGCAGTAAGTGCTCTTTATGAAGACAGCCTTTTGGTTTGATACTTATTTTGCAGTTTTAGGAGAATAAACCTGTTAAATCTTACAGCCTAAAAATAAATTAGTTTAGAAATTAAAATAGAGAGAAAATAACACTTTTCAAAACTACTGTAACATGCAGAGCTAAGTATCCTTATTTTACATCTTTCTGTTAAACATGATGGACACTAGGATATCTTAGTAAGTGATATACACAGTGCAGATATGTTGCAGTGTGGACTATATTCTAGGACATAAAACTTCACCATTCATTAACTCCCAAAAAAGGGGTTATTCACTAAGGTGCGAATTTGACAGTCGAATTACCATAACAAATCTGCGACAATTTCTTAAAATTAATATTCTGACAATTTTCCCATAATAAAGTCACGACTGCGACAATATTTTCATTATAAAGACACGACTGCAACAGTAGCGGCCTATTGCAACTGTCTTTATCTGGCGAATTCGCACCTATACGCAACAATTCTGATTTTATTGAATAACCCCAAAGTGTTCTTATTTTTAATCTCATCATGTTACTGGGGTTTTCATTGTGTCTTTGCTAGGGTACCTTTCAGATATCTCCAACTTCATTGCAGTACTTTCCAACTACTAGCTAAAAATGGAACCTTTAGCTCAGTAGTTGTAAAATACAGAAAAATTCCCAACCAACTATAGAGTTGTATAATTTTAATTGAGGTCATTTAGAAAGGGTAAACCTAAGGCTGAGCCCAGCAGGAAACAGGTAAAAAGGAGAACATGTGGTATTTGATTGTGTCCTTCTACTGAATCCAGGAGAAATTCAAGGCCTGACCAGGAAGAGGAAGAGACACCCAGGTGGCACTTAGGTCATTGTTATCTCCTATGGTACAGAAGATACATGCCAGAGCAGTCAGATAGTGGCAGCACAACCATCACAGGGTAAGCCCCATGATTAAAGGTACATATCCTTATCATTGTAAGCAAACCCTGCTGGCAATGTAATGTTTTCCTAAAGAAACCGTTGTGAATTGGGAACTGTCTGTTACTGCCAGTGTACATTTGTTTGCAATTCTAAGTGAGTAACATACTCCATGTGTGTTGTTTAAGCAGATATAACCCCTCTTAGAACAAATCTATAAATGTTTACTTTTATTTGCCATTAAAGTGATCCTTACTTATTTTTCTGTAGAAATTACTTGTTCTTATTTTTTATAACTCATTGTTATTTTTACAAGGAGCTACAACCTTACTCCTTGGCTGCTCAACTAATATGCCAAATAGAATAATTTCTAACACCTCCTACTCCTGCCCTCTGCCCAGAAATTACCCAGTGCTGGGACCCAATTAAAAACATGATATTGAGGGTTCACCAGGAAAATACAAATCAGGGCCCCACTAAGCAAAAGATTTTTCTTGCCTCATTATTCCCCTATTCAGTCTGGGAATGTAATTTGACACAAAAATATGTTCTCTAGGTTTTCTTGCAACTACACTTCCATATAATATGAATGCTAATAATTTGCATTCTGTGCTTAGTAGTGTGCTAATAGCATTTATATATCAAAAAAGAACAGCAAAATATCATGTGCTGCATATACATCAGTCAGTCCTTTAAATTGTTCAGATGACTATTCATTAGCAGTATTGGCCAAAACATTACACAGTCTATACCCACCTTAAGTTTGATTCTTAGTTATATTATTTCACTCTTATGTAGAATTTTTTTTTTGTAATACTTTTGGAAATACCCCTGCATTTTTCATATCTTCCAGCAGACATACAAATACTGTTCACTCAAGATCCCAATGTATTCAAGCATCTCAAGTATATAAAATTTAAGGGAAACTAAAGGTTTAGGCTCACTAACATTTTAGCCAGACAGCCTGTGCATGTTTGAAAGAGGGGTGAAACACATCACTACACCTTAGCCGATGGTATCGATGTGAAATAAAGTACTTGTGAGGAAGCTTAACTGTAGGACCTTACCTTGCTTCTCCCTGGGAACAGGTCATTAATGTGTATGTGAGCTGCTTCTCTGACCCTCACATACCCATTAATGTCTCCAGTGCTTTATCTTACATCAATACAAAGTCTGCGATGTGGCGAATACGCAACCAAGTGAGGTGACTATGATAGCTGCAATCTTACGATCTTATAGTGCTGTTAGCATCACTGCATGCAGATGATGGAGGCTATCAATGGAGCAAATTCAAGTAGGAGAACTGATCAAAATTCACCTATTTGACTTTGCCACATCAGAGTGGCAAATTAGGGGTGTGTAGGCAGGGCTCCACATTCTACTTCTATTCAGCAAACTACACTGCACAATGCATACAAACATTCATCTGCTTGTTCAACCAGTCTATTCACCGCTTAGTCAGTAATAAGAAGTGAATTTGCAACTATTGTGGCAGAGAGACTTGAATTGTAGTGAGGTGAAATCAACAGGTGAATTCACCCTTTAGTCAATCAGGCCCCAAGTTTCCCTTCAAACAACTACTGGCTGATAGTAGATACTATGTATATGGGTAAATTATTATAAGTATAAATTGGGCATATTATCATTTTATTTTAATTCTACTGATGGTTCATTGCATCCTAAAGCTTCTTTAAGATCAGGGGTATGTGACATTGCCATAAATCTGGACCTGTACTCAAATAAACCATCATATGGCTTTTGCTAGAATTATTAAGGAATAACCATTAAACAGAATTTTTGTTCTACTTTATTTACTTAACATTGAAGTTATTTATGTTAACCAACCATCTGTTTTAACCAAAAAGCCATATTTAATTACCCTCTTTAGAAATGCAGGACGTACTCATTAATAGAATTCCCTGTTCTTTCAGTGTTTTTTTCTCTTCCAGTATGAGCAGACATCAAAAGTAGTCTCTGAACAAAAAGCAAACAACAAAGACAATCATGGAGGGGAAATGATCTGTGTTTTGTAGATTTTTACTGGCAGCACTAAAGCAGCTGTCTTTTGCCCAGTAAATGTTAGTGCTTTCTACTGAACTCAACAGTAAAAAGCAAGAAACCAACGATTGTGCATCCTGGGAAAACACACTGTTCGTACACTGATATTCTGGTAATACATATTAATGAGAATAGCATTACAGGATTTTAAAGCAAATACATTTTTCAGGCATCCAAAACACAGAACATCTCAGGCTGACAAATTAGAAGTACTTTGTTATTATAACTGATATTGATGCCAGTTCTGTATATGCAGTCCTTATAGCCAAAACTGTTATGACGTGTGGTTGAGATATATCCCTATGACAATAAATCATTAGCCCAGGATGATCATACAAGGTTGAAATGGTCAAAAAGTCATTTCTTAATGCAGCCAATATTGCAGCCAATATTGCTTAAAAGCTATCCATCACTCCAGACCTATGTAAACCATTATTTCCTATAAGAAGCTGTACCACCTACATCATATGTAGCAAACAAACACTTTTATCCAAACAGCCAAACCCCGGCAGCAAAGTGTCCAAACAGCCAAACCCCAGCAACAAAGTGTCCAAACAGCCAAACCCCGGCAGCAAAGTGTCCAAACAGCCAAACCCCAGCAACAAAGTTTCCAAACAGCCAAACCCCAGCAACAAAGTGTCCGAACAGCCAAACCCCGGCAGCAAAGTGTCCAAACAGCCAAACCTCACCAAGAAAGTGTCCAAAAAGTCAAACCACGGCAACAAAGTGTCCAAACAGCCAAACCCCAGCAACAAAGTGTCCAAACAGCCAAACCCCGGCAGCAAAGTGTCCAAACAGCCAAACCCCAGCAACAAAGTGTCCAAACAGCCAAACCCCGGCAGCAAAGTGTCCAAACAGCCAAACCACAGCAACAAAGTGTCCAAACAGTCAAAACCAGAAAGAATGGCTATAAAAATAAGAAGATTATTTATTCCTGGTGGTGTAGCAGTGGGCTAGAGCAACAGTCCCCAACCGTTGCTGGATTGGGGATCAGTTTCTGGGTTCCCTAATCCAGCAAAAATTTGATGAACTGGGTGGAATGGTGAGCAGGACAAACACATTGTCTGCAAGATGCAGATGCACTTGCTGTGTGCACATCACCACCATGCGGCCCACGACCTGGCATTTGGGGAACCCTGTGTTAGAGTATGAAGGCCCCAAGGACCTAGGCTTAATTGCAACCTCTGTGTCTGCATTTGAGAAATCATTTTGCCACAAAATGGAGGCGAGACCTTGGAACCCTCATCATTTCCCTTTCTCTTCCCCACACCCGAACTGTGCTTTCCATGAATCACATTGAGAGGTGTTAGATTGGCAAAATCACACATCATCATGAAACACCTTGCTTATTTAAAGGGGAGAAGTCAATTTGTGTGTGTTTCAACCATGTAATTTTTTTATACCATTTTGCTTATTTATCTTTATTTTTAATATTTTCCTGAAAACTGTTCAGACCAGGTCTGTACAGATCTAGTATAATTAATTCATACTGAATAGTTTTGTGGCAAACCCTTTTCCATCTTTGTCTGATCTAGTTTTAGTGACACATAGCAGGCCATTGTGCATGCACAGAATTTTCTCTGAAGTCACCAATAGAATGATTTACTTTTTAGTGACTATGTACATTGAGTAGAGGTGTGGAAGTGTAATAGATAATCTGAATACTGGGTGGAGAAAAAAGAAAGGTAATTACAGAGCAAGATATTTGCAAATGCTTTCCAGGCAGAAGGGGTTGGCAAAACAGATAAGATTTCAAAAGCATTTGAAGTAGGTATAAAGCTAATTTACTGGCTTTAAAAACATCCAAATGTACATAACTCATATGTTTCAACCAAAGGTTTCCTTATGTTAGTATAAAAAGGTTACTGTTCTGATCCTTCAACCATTCTGATATTGCTCATGTACTGGAAAAAATGTAGGCAATATTCTTCAAAAAATAAAAAATTCTCCATTCCGAGTTTGATTTTTTTTCTCAAAATCTGTTTTTATTTTGTCCATTTACTGAAGATTAAAGTGAAAAACTGTCTCAAAAATCTAACAAAAATAGAAAACTGGCAGGTGATCATGAAAAAATGGCTTTGATGAGCAAAAATGCTGACAATCACAAAACAAGCACAATACACAACTAAAAGTGTGTCATCTTTTGGTCTCAATCACCCTTTTGAGATTTATGCGAGTCAGTCTGTTGTACTGTTCAAATCCATATGCATTACAGTGTCCAATCTATAACACGCTGATAATTTGATACAATCCTATTTGTTAGTCTGATGATCGCATCCCCATTAATACCTGGGGCGAAATTAATTAAAGTTGATAAGACCAGCAGTAGTCTTTCCGACTTTACTGAGAGAAATCTCTTTTGTTCTCCCGAGATTTCTTTTGAGATAGAGTTTTTCTATGAAAAGGTAGCCATACTTTACATTAGTAGCATCATCATCTTTCCATAGAAAATATTGAAAACTGGGGATCAAAAACTCAATCCCAAAATTTCAGAAGAAATCTTGCGAGACCAAAACGAGATTTCTCTCAGTAAAGTCGGAAAGACCCACAGCTGTCTTTCTGACTAATAAATTTCACATGGAGTTGCAAATGAATTGTCTGAAATGCTGGTTAATGTTCTTTGAAATTGAATCTGACTAGTTGAATGATAAATAGAATTAAATCAAATAAGTCACATAATGCAATTGCAATTTTATCCAGTTATGCAACTGAGGTGTGTTTGGAGCTGGAAATCAGCAGTTTTGCTATCATGTCATATGAGGAAGTAGATTTTTGCTTTTAAAAATATATCCTGTAAGGTTTATAGTGCTGCTGATTAAATTAGCTTTAGAAAATCAAAGGAAACCTCACTTATTGCTGTTGCTTATAGCAACAGACTGGATATTGCCATAGTAACAGCTGATCTCAAAACACTTTTATTTCTTTAATCAAAATCTTTCCAATATTCAGTATGCCAAATATATCACATAAAGACTCATGACGAAAGGTATATATGCAATTTAAAGTACCTGTTAAATAATTAGTGATAGTAAACTTCTGTTAAATAATTATTGATAATGAACATCATGTTTATAATAATCATGGAAGTACATAGAAACTGTATGGCTACAGTCACCTTATATGGGGATTTTTATCTACCTTTTTAAATAAAGCTTGTACTTATTTGTTTTCTGTTTGATATAAACTTTTTTTTCTGGGTTGCTTGGACTATTTTGGTTGCTTCTTTTAGTGGTTCTTTTTTTGCCATTTACAATTATGTGCAATAGGCTGCAATAAACAATCAATCACAGTTAAAAACACATGTATGTTCTCATGTTTCAAACGTAGCCAATTTCCACACACCCTGCCCCCCTTATATTTTGGGGTATCACTAACAATAGAGATGGCAATAACTTGCACCTCTGGCAATCAGGCCATGATGATGATAAGACCAGATCATCCAAGAAAAAGAGAGGTGACTGGTGCTCATAGGTAAGGATCAATTCTGTTTTTTACAGTCCCAATGAGACCCACAGAGCAGGTAAATGGAAGGGAAACTTATTCTATGTATTTGGAGAGGATGAGTACCCCTTTTGCATACCAATCCTTGATTTTAATTATGATCCAATATTCCAGAAAAACAATTTCAACTCATCAACACCCCAGTGACTGTTTTCTCCACTACAGCCTAAACTTGTTTGGTGATCTGCTTGTGCGAAGCTAAGCAGCCATCCAAATCAAAATGCATGAATTTCCAGTTGAAGCTTTTGTAGAACCTTTTAAGTGAGTGCTGCAGCCCAAGATAGGTGATGTTTTTAAGTGTCATGCATTTGGTGGTCATGTTATGTGAGCGTCTGTGACATAATTCATTGCAGCTGAGCATTTTTCTTTCATATACGGTATTTTTCGGTCCATACCCAAAAAGTTGGGGGGAAATGTACATTCGTCTTATGGAATAAATGTTCTTTTTATTCAGCTGCTGCGGGGCGTGGGAAGGGGGGTGCCAGTACACCAACATCCCCCCCCCCCAGCGCCCCCCACAAGCTAAAGAAAATTCTGAATACTCATCTTCCTCACGGTATTCCAGCAATCCTCCTCCTCTCAGCACTTCTCCACACTGAGGTAAGTTGAGTGCAATGGCACTCCTAGGCGCATTTGGCTTTTATTGGCAGCTTACAAATCCATGGTGAATAGAGCTGAAAAAAATTTGAAGGTGTCAAGGAGTGACATCATGCACAACTTACCTCAGTGTGGTGAAGCGCTAAGAGGAAGTGGCTCGCTGGAATGCTGAAGGAAGATAAGAAGGGAAGCAGGCATGTGAGGGAGGGTAGGCAGGGGAGGAATGGTAGGAATGCAGGAGGGGAGGAATGTCAGGAGGGTAGTCTGGGGAGGGAAGGAGGGCAGGCAGTGGAGGAATGACAGGAGGGCAGGCAGGGGAGGAATGGCAGGAATAGGCAGGGGAGGAATGACAGGAGGGCAGGCAGGGGAGGAATGACAGGAGGGAAGGCATGGTGGGGAGGCAGGGGAAAGGTGATATATTTTATTAAATATTTTTGTACACCATTTGGTTCAGAATTTTTTTTCCTCCTTAAAATACTAGGTGCTTGTTATGGTCAGGTGCATCTTATGGAGTGAAAAATAAGGTAATTTCATTAAAAGAGATTTCCAGTTGATAGAATGCTGGCATTTATTTCTAAAACATTTCAATCCAATTATTTATTATTTATAGTATAAAGTGGGGTAGGTAATATCACTATGGGACAGTCTGGAAGCCTAAAAATGATATCTTTATTACCTTTATTTATTATCTTTATTGATCTAAGTTTGTAACATTATCTTTACATTTAGAGTTGACTGTCAATAACCTATTAATAGTGTAAAAGGTCAATACATTAAGAGACGTCAGCCAACTATAATCACTGGAATTTACAGAGCTCATAAATTCCTAAGCATAGTTCCCTACATGCTCCAACCTCATAAAAAGTGAAATAACAATACTTGTGCCATTCTTCATCAACTGTTAAAACACTTGGCAACTAGGGGTCAGCTTTCACTTGGATTTTGTAGGCAGAGCAATTATGCACTTCACAAAAATAAGAAAGAAAAGCAGTACTTTCATCATCCAAAATTTCTAAATGATAATAATAATCATTTAATATTACATAGCCAATTTGTCATGATAACTGAACAGGAAAGCATAGGCTTATACAAGTTATTTTCTGACAGGATAATTAAATTGAATATTCGTTCATTCATAATGAGTCAAAATGAGAAATTTATTGCCAGGCTTTTGGACACAAAGCTCCATCTTTATAGGCTTATACGCTATAATTAAAGAAATCCAATACTCTCTTTGCTTAGCAGTGTAAACATTTAATCTTCAAAAGCTGCATCACTTCACATCACTGTACTTTAGAATTTATCTTATTAAATGTTGTAGCTATTAGTCAAAATTAGTTATTACTAAATATATTTTTTATTCTTTCTAATTTAAGACTTTGGCTGCAAGAAAGAAAACTAAGTAAAAGAATCATTATTTAATAAAAGGGGATAACTTTTCCCTGGTAGATCGATATTGGCGATATCGATATAAAAATTTATTAAGCCCTTCTATACTTTTTTTTTCACTTATACAAGTATTCGTCTGGTTGAGGGTGGCAAAAACCCATTATTCTCTATGTAGATGGGGCAAAAAAAAAATAAGTAAAAAAATGTCAATAAGGATTGAACAAGCTTAGTTTTTAGTACAGTGTTCAAATCTGGCGGCTTTCTCTGACTGTATTTTTAGGTGGAAATGTGTCGAGGGGTGAACTATCAGACCCTTTTCAATCTGTTTAACCTCTATATTAGTTTCTCAAAAATTGATTAGGAAAAAGTCAGGGGGCTAAAAAACAATAATAATTGAAAATGCCAGTTTTAGTTTTCACCAAACATTTACTAGTTTGGCACAATTTTGCTACAAAGCTATCCCCTGGGAAGTAATGTTTTTCTTCGTTTCTGAACCAAGGAACAGAGAAATAAATCCAGCTGAATTTTGCTAGATACTGATAGGTTACAAAATACAGAAACGTGGGTAAATCTAAAACATACTTTGTAAAGCTTTCTGCTTAGGGCAATGACAGTTCAGTTGTTTTAATACCAAGGTTAAAGCTGGAGTGAAACACTACAAAAAAGTAACAAGTAATCCCACTGATTTTACTACTACTGACTACATTAAACCAACCTGTGAATTTTCAAACAAGTAGTGATGCAACAAAATGTATTTTGTCGTGGTTATCGCCTGCACAAAAAGCAGCAAAAGCATATGTTGTGGATACCATTGAAATCAATCGGATGTGTTTTTTTACATTTTTCATTTCCTTACAAGTCATATTTACTTATTCATGCTTTTTGCACTTTTTTGCCTTTATATTTTCTCTTCTTTACATTTTGTCAGGTACACTTGATCACTGTGCATTTTGTTTCTGTACAACATTTTACTACTGCTGTATTTTTATCCATTTCTTCCAATACAATACTTTGATTTCATCCCATTTCTGTTTCCTTTTCACCATTGCAGTATTGATCAACATCAAAATCCATGTTTTAAATATGCAATAACATTTTTACCATCTGTTTGGTCACTACAGACCTGGATTAAGCCAATGTATTTGGTGAAATGGAAAAATAGTACGAGTAACAAATGGAAATGATCCAAACAGGCAATTTTCTTTTTTGTGTTTGAATTCACCTCCATTCCTATCATATTCCACTTTATTCTCTCCCTTCCCACTTTCTACTCAAATATTGTCACTATTATAATGATAATTGACTAATATGTTTTCTATAAAACAAATCAGTTTCTAGACAACCTGTATATATATATCAGTGGCGGATGCTGGTCTTTCCCGGAGGGGAAGCTCAATTTCAGCCGATATCATAACCAAACACAAGCAGCTACAAAAACCCCCCCAGAAATAGAAGCTCGATTTATCACTGGTCGTTTTTAACAAAGAAAATGCCACTAAGAAGATTAGGAAAGTCACTGGTTCAAATCAGAACAGAATGAAAATGTAAAAATGCTCCCACGGATATTTACACCAAAAGATCGCTGATTCGCTCATTTCACTGTCAATCAAAAAGGGATTCAGCCTTAGACAGATCATCCAATCATCATGCAGAAGCTGAGCGTCCAGGCTAGCTGAAGCCAGCCCACTGCCCCATAGATCTCCAGAGATGCTGAGCGTCCAATGGGTGGGACAAAGCCCAGCATTTATCCAATGACTCATCTCATTTCGCTGCACTTTTTGCTTTGCTATTGAACTCTGTGTACGCTCAGTGTCCACACTGTTTAAAGCACTGTGAAGCCACAGGAATGAGTGAGAGGAAAGCTGCATCATTACCAGTGATAAGAAGCTGATTCTGAACAAAAGTTGAGCGTGTTGTAGCGCATATTTAGTCAATGACATGTACACACAACAGTATATATTTGATCACTTATTTTTTGACATTTTAGGGGAAGCTGAGCTTCCCTTGCAGTCTTAGAGCAATAGCCACTGATAGGTGTGAATTCACCAGATAAAGACAGTCGCAATAGGCTGCTACTGTTGCAGTCACGTCTTTATAATGAGAATATTGTTACAGTCGTGACTTTATTATGGGAAAATTGTCGCAATCTTAACTTTAAAAAATTTTCGCGACTTTACAGTGGGGAAATTGTCACAGATTTGCTATGGGAATCCACTGTTTGCGAATTTGACAGTCGAATTCGTACCTTAGTGACTAACCCCCTCTGTCTTACAAAATTATCCTTGATTTCTAAAATAAGATATTTTATCATATCAATTGTTCCTTATCTGTCAGGAAAATTACATTCTCTTGGTCACGGTGTCCCTTCAAAATGTTCTGATGCAGTCACAGGTGCGTCATTCTGGTGCAGATGCAGTCACGGTATTCTGACACTGTCGCTGTATTCTGATACAGTCATATTCCCGCCAATTCAATTTTATAAACTCACCAGTCCTCAGTATCATTGCTTGCTTATGGGACTCTGTTTTCTGATCCTGGATGTGATCCTGTTTCCTGATTTGATTGATCTTTGTTTGCCCTGACCATCTTGATTTGTATATTGACCATCCCTATCTGCTGCCTGCCTCAACTATTGCCTGTTACTCGACCATTCTTCTTATTCACTGTATTGTTCCCAACCATCTGTGCATAGCAACCCTAGGGGCCGCAACCTGGATATAGCACCACAGCTAAGCCCTAACTTCCACATTGTGGAGGCTCTGGTTGAATACCTGATGAAGCTTAGACCCCGCACCCTAGGGTCTGTTAGCACCAACTTAACTGGGGTCCAACTTCCTGGCTGCTTCCTCCTTCTCCTCTGACTAATCTCCAACCAAATCCCGATATTATACAAGTAGTTTTTTTTTTCAGCTCTTTTTATAAAGGTAACATTTTACTTTTCTTTGTTGTTGCTTTTGGCTGAAAAAAAATAGTTACATGCACCCTCACTTCCCCTTCCTTATTAGTGGCCTTATGAGAGGAAGAAGGAAATGTTGAGAGAGGAAGCTTAAAAACGAATACTCATGCTTTTATGTAAGCGATAAGTTAAAGAATTTGAAAATGTCAGCTGAAAGGTAGTTTGCTTACAGGACCACACTTTTATAACCAGTAAGTGCATTTTCTTGAAAGGCAAATGGATATTTTTATAAGAATGATTTGTTTTCTCTTTAGAAACTTTCCATGTTGAATAAGATATACTGCCATGTCTAAAATAAAGCAAAGCATCCTGGGAAATATATGCAAATGGAAGAATGTGTTATTGAACTTATGTGACACTCTTAAAACCGAGTGGGTTGATGTCACTGTCTATGTAAAAATGGCAAAACCTGCAGGCTTTTCCTACTGAAGAGGCTCATTCCCATAAACATTTTAGAATGTGCTTGTTTTTTTCCCATTTAACTACTTAGCGAAATAAGTTAGTGTAATTCCACATTAATGCCTACCCAAACTACAAATATATTAGAATGAAAAACCAAATATCTTTTTACAAGGATAGAACAAAACCAGTAACTATTAGCTATTACAGTATTTCATTAAAAATCAATGCAATTTTCTGGTTGTTACATTGATTTAAAAGTTCCTTAAACGATATGTGTATGTGGAAGACATTGGGGATATTTACAAAAAATTAGAAAAACTTTTCCATGATAGACTGATAGTGGGAATTAGATCGAGAAGATTGATATCACATGATCGATATTTATTGAGCACTTTCTTTTCTTTTTTTTGTTTTTGTTTGTTTTAACATGAAAAGTGTTTGCCTGGTTGAGTGTGACAAAAACCCATTATTCCCTTTGGAGATGGTGCACTAAAATTTTCTAAGTCTCTGTCTGTAAAATCAGCGATAACAATATCCATTTAAAAAGGGCTCCATTGACAACAATGTAAACTGTAGTTATATTGATATTTATCGATAAATTTTATTTGCAATTACTTCAAGGGAAATTGAATAAAACCTCGGAAAATCTCATTACGGATCAAATTGGTTGAAATGACCTTAGTAAATATTTCCCAACATTGCATTAACATACACTAGTAATGGAGTGAAAACATAACTAATGATGGCTTGTCAAAAAAAAAACGCACGCACTAATTTTCTGATTGCTTGAATAATTTAATAAATAATGCCTGGAAAACAATTCAATTCATGAAAAAATATATATTTTAGCACACCATAGAGCAGAAAAAGCTACTGTAAAATGCTTTTAATATATCTTTGTTCAGTCAGAATCAAGAAAAGTGTTGTGATACTATAACAATGAATTTGTAATAAAAATAGTAAGTAATAAGAAGATTCATCTTTTAAAGGTACCATATTTTTTGCTCCATAATTCGCACTTATTCAGTAACTCATAAATTGAATTACTTTCAATAATTTTTATTGAAATTATATATTGATGTGGATAGTGAATGTAGCTATGCATATCCCATTATGTAGGGGAAAAAACACTCCATTAAGGGATTTATGTGTAAGGTTTACAGTTTTTCTTGATACTGCAATTTTTTTATAACTAGCCTTAGGCATGTGCATATGTATATCTACCCCGTATCTATTATAATGTCCTAAGCTCTTTCCAAATTATGATTTTATTTTAACTATATATTTATAAGTATAATCTACTTATATTATAATGGGTACTATTTATTTAAAATAAACATATTCTCACTTTTGTTTGCCACATTTTACCATTTATATTGAATTTTAATGAGGCATTAAAGTTTCAAAAGAAAACTCCATTTACACCAGAAAAAGAGTTTTTTGATTATTTTCACATTTCTATACAAATTACAGAAAATGTAATCTGATCCTGAATGATTAAATTATTCAGAGGTCTTACGAAAGGCACAAAGGCATAGTAGTGCAAAAATGAAGCATTGTCATCTGGAATTGCTACAGTTCAATTGCACCATTTGTGACAGTATAGTGTTACATTAGTGGGCTTGGAATAAGTGAAAGGCTAAAAATATCAGGAGGACCTTGTAGTGTAACCAAATTGTAAGATCAGGTCTGAAGTGGAAATGTGCAGTTTGCTGTTACTAGTGTCAGAAAGTAGTCCATTCTATAAACATTTTGGAGAGCTCCCACAATTTTTGCAGCTTTGTATTTTAGCAGAGAGGTTCTGTAGGAATATGGACAAAACTTCCATGTAATAGTAGAATGTAATATACAGTAGAAGCGCTGCACCAAACATAGTACACATTGAGACTGGTTGGATAGGCTTTGCATTTTTATGATCATAATTAACTAAAACCTTATGCTTCCAATGTATTCAGTTGCACACAATATGAATATTAAAAGGTACATGTGGCCAGAGGAACTTCTCAAAACAGATGAAGATATTTGTGCTGAAGTACTGTAAGTAATACCAACCCAGTTATTGAATCACACATTACAGTTAGTAACGCTCTTTGTACATCCAACAATTGGCTGTTTTGTAAAAAATTTGTAATACATTATTCTATAAATGTGTAGTCAAACTATTATTTTCTGAAATTTATTTCCTGTAACATGCTATTCTCTCATTGGTCATTTTTCTTTTGCTTGTTGCTGAAATAAAATGCCCATACAAAGGTACATTTTATTAGGAAGATCTATAAGGGGTAGGACTACCTTTTGCCATATTTTATCTAATTATTCTCACTCTCTTTTATGTTTTACTTATATATAGCCTTGGATATCCCCCAGTTTTCCTTTCTTTAGTGCCACCTTTTCATATTTTTATTAAAAAAGTTAAAAGGAGATTTTGATTTTGTTGCATTTATGTAACATTGTTGCCCTAGCTGCGTTTATCAACACTGAAATCAAACTTTTTCAATTTAATTACTCTAAAAACTTTTGTTCCCTCCCCCTGACCTATGGGAATTTTTATGAAAAGGTGAAATGTTTTTCATCCCTTTAATTTCAAGATGTGGCAATTTTTCATTCTAATTATTTTCTATTTGATTTTATATAAACAGGCAAAAAAAAAAATTTAAAACATAAAGAGAAATAAACCAGAAAGAAGAAAGATTAATTTCACCAATTGGTAAGAATGCCCCTTACAGTAAACTATAATTTCTTATGAAAAAAAAATAGCAAAAATCATAGGATGATAGGAAAATAGCCATAAGGATGGGTAAAACCACAGGCAATTTTATTTCTCATCAGTCTTTTTTTTTGTATTCGATCTTTGAGTCAAGACTAAAAATAGAGGCAGAAAAGTAAATTGAAACAGGAATGGAAGAGATTTTGCCCCTTAATACATTTACCCAAATGTTTTTAAGCACACAGAAAATCATGTAAATTGTAGATTACCAACAATGTTAGAAATAGTCCCTAAAGGCACTTGCACAAAATGGCAAATATATCTACTAGATTTGCCTTAGAATATCTTAATTTACTGATGGTAAATTTTATAAAACAATAAGAAAGCACCTTGAATACATTTTTCCACATGTACTGTATATTTAATGAAAAACTGCTCATAATCTTGAAAACTCTCCAATATCCACAATATGATTTAGAGAAGCAGATGCCATTTCCACATTATGATTAAAAGGCACGGGGTCAGAGATACAAGTAATAGCAGAAAAGCAAAGGAAAACACATTACAATCTTAGCAAATACTGCAAAAGCGAAAGTGATGAGGGTTGAGAGATTGCCAAGAACTGCTTCTCATTTAGGTTCTAAAAAAATAAAGAAAAACACCTGTAGCACAAAATAAGCCAAAGCACATGTCTGAGCAAAATTATTTCTCCTGAACTGTATCAGCCCCTGGTTCACTAAGGCACAAAAATAACAGAGCACTGGAAAGTAAATGAGTGAAATAATAGAGTTCATAACTTAAATTGCCCCAGCTGTAATAACAGAGCTATGGTTTCAATGGACTATGTATCTTGGTAAAGAAATGTTGGGATTTGGTAAAGTTCTTGTCCATGCATGTCGGGTGTGTATTTATTACACTGTTTTTGGTACCTCTCCGCCCTATGTGATCCCACCTCTATTGTCTCCATCTCATTTTTGTATCCTTTTTTCTTAACCCTTCATTCTTGTATCCTTTTCTCTTAATCCTTTTTATTCATTTGCTTATTATTATTTTTGCCACCATTTCCTTAATAAAAAGCTTTTACCCAGTATGAATTATTTTTCCCAACCCATTTAAACCTCTCTTACTGCCTCTTTAATCCATTCCACTTTCTGGCTCTATCACCCCTAGTGACCCCCAAAGTCTTGAAGCTGGATACTCTCCAATCTCTCCCCTCTCCAATAATCCAGCAGTTATGATCAGGAAATATGACTTTTTTTTTCCCAAACACCAATCCACAAGTAAATTAGACCCATCTGATTACTTAAAAACAACCTAATGTTTATATGGTGACACACTATCTAATGAGAGTTACAATTTTGTTTCTACTATTCGTGCATTCACAGTTATGTGCATCAAATTTATATTAGTTAATAAGTCAGTTTTCTGTATACAATAAAGAGCTTGTCACGGCTATTTCCTGGAGCTAGGATGAACTATGCGTAACTCATGAATCATATTTTTCATTTCATGTTGTATAGCATTAAGAATTCTTTATTTGTAACTTATTTCATGCAGTGTTATGTTAAACACATAATCCATTCACAATATTCATAGAGAGAGATGTACTTACTAACATGTATTTTGTTTCTCACTTTTGTAGAATTTCTTGAAAGTGGCTACATGAAAAATCCAAATAGATTTCTGCAATACTGGTTTTCCATTTACAATGCAACTAATCAGTGTACAAATGATTAATGATCATTATCATTATGTTTTAGTTTATTGGTTCCAGTTACAATGCATTCCCCACTATCCATACCATCAGTGGTCAATACGATTGCTGCAGTTACTAAATACCCAACGTCAATGGCTCAGCTTTAAAGTGGACCTGTCACCTCAAAACTCGAATACTAAATTAAGTTCTACTAATGAAATACATGTTTTTTGTTTTAAATATATCTGTATTTTTTAAAAATTTACCTTTATATAGAATTTTTCACTGTCATTTTACTTGTCAGTCCGACTTTTCCTTTCTCGAGTCAGGTTGTGCGGGGATAAATGATGATTGACATTGAAGCTCCTCCAATCAGATCCCTGCTAGGTTGTGATTTAAGAGATCTGATTGGAGGAACTTTAATGTCAGTCTTTAATGTCACCCTTTTTTTTTTTAAGCTTACACAAATTTTTGCCATTGAAAAGTTTCAGTCAATAAGTAAATTCCACCTCTTTATATTGCACTGTTGATCTACAGGATAATATTGAATTTTCCAGTGAGGTTATGCTTTGATGGGTAGCAGATGTTGAATGGCAGGTACTTAAGTAAGGTAATGAAGAAATAACAAGTGCATTTTTTATTGTTCTGCATCACATTTTGTGTAACAATATTTATGGGAACATATGGCTTTGCATAATACTGTCAGGAGATAAACAAAATCTATTATTATTTAAATGCTAAAATATATTTCATACTGTATTGTGGCTGAGCTTTTACAAAAGCAAAAACATTTTTTTTACTCTAAAAGTTCATGTTACAAACTACATTAGTGATGTGTTTATTCTCTGAATTTTTTTTAATTTAAAGTGTTCTATTAGTGCCATTTAACATTTAGTATACAAGCATATTTATGTTACATTTTCCGTCATCAGTGATACAATTGTGAAGTGACCTGTATATTATGGTATGTTTTTATGTTTTTTCTTAATGTATTGATCAGATTAAATAAAACCTTATTCTTTAAACATAGAATGGCCTTTTTCTCTTTTGTACAGAGTCATTAGTTTAAGTATAACATCACATATTTGAATAGTACTTTTTGTATAAATAAAAGGGAGAGCAAAGGATAATGAGAAGGATAGATAAGAAAAAAGAGGTAGGATAGGAAGACAGGGTGATTTACAGTGTTTTGACAGTGTTATTTGTGTTATTGTATGTTTCCAAGAAGCAATTCCAAGGGATTCATAACAGTTCTTCATCGTAGCTAGTTTCATACATTTTAGCTCTGATTTATTCCATAGCTTTAATCCAGTTAACTTTTGTGTATGTTTTCCTTAAAATGGCATATCTGTAGGAATTGGAAGAAGAATTTTGTAAGTATGTTATGTTGTTCTTGGAGCTGAGGAAAGGTATATATATATCTTTGTTTATATAATGTATCAGTTTTGTGAGACCAACGGTGATTCAATATTTGAAATTGGGTATGTCTAGACCTGGGGGGGGGAATGTCTTGTTTCCGATTAAACGAAGGCATGTTGTCCGATTGAGCCTTCATTTGAATTTGCTTGACCATGAGTCCCAGTTGTTGAATGTAAAAGTTGTGGTTGGTAGCAATTTGTTGGGTAAATTTCTAACTTTTCTTGGAGTCCATAGTAAGTCTATTTGTAACCAGATGGGCTTTGGTGCTTTGTGTATTTCTGCTATTGCAACTAGTCTACTTGCTACAAAATATCTAAAAATATGCAACACCCCCAGACCTCCAGTTTTCTTAGGTTTATGTAATATTGCAACTTGAATTCTGGGTCTCTTTCTTTGTCATATAAAAGCTACTATTTCTTTTTGAAATGATTGGGCTATTGGGGGACTTGAGCTACCCATATATAATTTGGGAAACTGAAACCTGTAGATCCCATAAAGGAAACAAGTTTTTGTCAATAGCTAAAGATAATTATCTTTCTCAACTGGTGCAGGAACCAACAAGAGGGATGAAGGGTGCAGCACTAGACATAATATTATCTAAAAATCTGACAGAATAACAAAGGTGCAGGTGGGGGGACACCTAGGAAATAGTGATCATAATATCATAGAGTTCCAGTTAAGCTTTAATGGGATTTAC
>WMED01005894.1:0-19017 GCA_019650415.1 Pipa parva | reverse complement strand
CAGCATTCAAGCCTTCGCCGATGTCCACCTGTTGAGAGAAGTGAGCTGGCGAGCATTTTAATGAAGTAACTTGAATGGTCGCGAGGTCAGGTGAACCTCGGCGATGCGACTGGCGCAGTCGCCCGAACTGTACGCACTACTTCGGACGTTGGTGAATTCCCCCCATAATGTAGCTCAAATTTTTGTGCATACACATGCACACTGATAAAAATGACAATCTCCCCCATGCAGCAATGCAGTATAATTGCAAGAAAGACATCTGTCTGCTTGTATCTGTAAGATAAGAAGTGAAATTGGCAAAGTGAGCACTGAAATCTATACTAAAATAATTTAAGGTTATTTATTTTTTTAAATGAAAAAGACCAAAAATGAATGTTTTTAATCCAAAAAACTACTATTGAATAAAAAATAATATTTGGGTAGGGTATGACACTTTCCCACATTGATACATATCCCAAAAGAGGCACATGCCTACAGCTTTAGTCAAAAATAGTCAGGGAAATGTATTCTAATTGAAAATGCATTTCTAATAGTCAAATGCTGATTCTGACATTTGTTATTTTAGCTTGCATGAAATTGTATACTAACAAAATTTTAAAAAGCACACACATACAGTATATATATATATATGTATAGAGAGAGAGAGAGCACTGTACCTAGAAGATTAATTAATTCAGCATAGTGCGAACTCACCTCCTGATCCTTCACATCAGCTCGCAGGGACTGTTTTGCTCTCGCTGATGTCTTACACGGTCATCAGCGAACGCTTTAAAGGTATTCCAGTCTCGCGAGGCGACTCGAGTGGTCTCGCCGAGTCTGGAATACCTTTAAAGGTACTTAACTTTAGGTTAAATGCACATAGTACTTTCAAAAATATTGAATCATTCTACGTTTGTAGAACTGTTGTTTTACTCAGTGTTTGCAATAAGGAAATATACATTTTTATAACAAGTAAGAAAAACCTTCAGGGGGTAATTCAGCAAGTAGCAAAGTGAGCTACGATGCTTTCAGCTCACTTCGCAAATGGTAGTATGCGCATGCTGATGTCCTGCGCGCTGACATCAGCATGCACATTAAAGGGATTCCCATCTAGGCGCGGCAACTCTTTTGGTCTCGCCGAGACGGGAATCCCTTTAATGTGCATGCTGATGTCAGTGCGCAGGACATCAGCATGCGCATACTACCATTTGTGAAGTGAGCCGAACGCATCATAGCTCACTTCGCTGCTTGCTGAATTACCCCCTGAGGAATCTTTTTTTTTCTAGAAAAAACAAAAGTGCAATGGGGATTTGTTTCCTCTAAAATGTTGTGGAATGCAATGCATGAATTAACAACACATTATATCACTGCCCATTATCTATTATACCAGAGAAATATACTTTATTGACGTCCAAAAGTCAGGATAATGTCAAAGGTTTGAAATAGTTTATTTTCCAACAGTAAACAATACAGTTTGCTGATCATTTTACAAGTTAAATGTGGCTAAAGTTATTATTATGGAGGAGTATAGTCTATATTAAAGTATGATTCCCTGGTTAGCAATATCATTATACTAATATATGCATATATTATACAATTAGATAAATAGGACAATCAGGCAGATGAGTGTTTCTATATTGTGTTTCTATAAGATTTTACATGTTTCATATTCTATTTGGAAGAAACGACCATACATACATACATACCTACATTGTTTTGAGTACATGAGTGATTATGGGGCACATTTATTAAAGTCGAATTGCTTATCCCTATAAAAATGAATTTGGTTAGCTCTGGATTTAGTGATATTGATAGTATCGCCTATTTATCAAAGCACTGGAAGGCATTATCGCGGTGGATATCTCTGTGTATCGATATCACCTGATTTAATGCTGTTCTGCATTATTTACTAAGATAAGTGTTTGTTTTTTTGGCTATTTCTGTTGCTTAATATATCACCACTCTCTGGGTGGCGTTATCCATTACTTTCAATAGGGCTGTAGTCTGGAGTTATGTTTTAAGTGTAACTTATCGATATTGATATACACATAGATATCTATATCGATATTGATACCTACTGTATATCCATCCCCATAGATGCAACCGGTACCACTACTTCTACAGATATTGATATCGCCGGGATAAATGCATATAATGCTCTAGCAGTGCTATTGCCGCATAATAATAAATAGGCTATGGGGATATCATCCTATATTGCTAAATCTATGGCGATATCTGGCGATATCTGGAGATATGAGAAATGTGACTTTAGTAAATATGCATTGAATGCTGTCATACTCTAAATTATCTTCATTACCAGTTCAAAGCTGTAACATAAGCCATGGGTGAAGTAGAAGAATATAAGAACAATTAAGGGACCGTATAACGTACGTATGGGAACATGAAGTGGGGTGTTTTTTATCTTTAGCTTAGATTGGCTAATTTTTGACTGGAAACTTTAACTTAATACTAATATATGGAAAAAACTAAGCCCCCAAAGACCTTAATGTATCTGTCTATGATGTAAACATTACATGATATTTCTCTTATATCAAAGGGATTTGTATCTTAACATTTGTTTCTGAACAAGAGTTTTTAATGTAAAAGCAAATGCTTTCTGACAGGAATTGTAGTCACTACTTTCCAGGTGATCTATCCTAAGGCTGATTAAACATCATCTTGTCATTTTTTTCCTTGTTTAGTTTCACTAATAATCATGACATTTACAATATTGTCAGTCTTAATTTGCCACTGACAAATGGAGCAATAGGAGGGCACATTCTACCTCAGGCCCTGGAAAATGCAACCTCCTGCCCATCACATACTGACATGTAACTTTTGATGTACTTACTTGCCCTTTCTTTGGGAAGAAATGCTGAAGGGGCTACTCGTTTAATCTTCCACATGAAAGGTTTGTCACTACAATGGTATGATTGCTTTCCCAGCCCAAGTCATGGAATGAGTCTGTATTTGATTTTAAGACCTCTAAGTTGATTTCTTTGTTTTGTCTCCCTTTCTGTCCTTGGTCTATCCATCTATCTAATCACCCATATCTAAAATGTAGGCAGACATACTAGGGGAATGTATGCAGTTGAGGTTATATACAAATACAGTGCATCTCTTTGTCCATTTAATCCAGTACATTACTGTCTATATTTGCTGCAGTTATGCTTCTCTATCAATTTAAGGCTCTTAAGTTAAATCTGATTGATTTCACTAACAAGGAAATGTAAGATGTGTTCCCCTAGACATTATAGGGACCCTCAATATTGTCAGGGTTCAAAATATAAATGAACTGTAAAGTTAAATGTGATAGTTGCAAACTCTTAGTTACAATGTAGAACTATTTATATTACAGGATAATGTACCCTTTTTTGTAGTTTATATGAATATTAATAGACACCGATGAATTCCATGATAATAAAAAGTGCTTTTAAACAAGGCCTAGAATTCCGAGGTGAAGTTTAACATCATCATAAAAATGTACTTTATCTGTTATAATACACATTGACAAAATAAAATGCATTTACACCTTGAAACCTGTTTTAGCTCTTGATAAGCGTTGTTGCTTAAACAACCATTGCTCATTTCATTTTAGATTCATCTCTGGCTTATGCCATTGTATTAGAAAACAACTTCCATTTACGGTTGTAGTATTATACTGAAGCTTGCTCAGAAAGACTACATTTCCTATGATACCATGTCATTCACAAGAGGGCAAGATGTATGTATGATAAATGATGAGTTGGTCTTTTGTTTCAATTAAAATAATGTACTTCAATATTACAATAAAGTAATACAGAAATTGTTCATTTATTTATACGTTTCTGATGATGCCGTATAAGGTATTTATTCAAAACATAGAATCAGGGGGTTATTGACTAAAATGAGAACTCAACTGTCAAACCGCAGATTCCCACAGCAAATCCGCAACTGTGACAACTTTTCTATTGTAAAGTTGCAACTGTGACAATATTTCCATAGTAAAGAGTATTCTTGTTATACAGCCACGACTGTGTAGCAGTCAGTAGCAGTCTATTGCGACTGTCTTTAGTTGGCAAATTCACACCTTTATGCAACTATTCAGACTTTAGCCAATAAGCCCCTCAGTTGTAGACAGAAGCCATAGCTGATTACCCCTTTTGTCATTTTATGACAGAAAATTCTTTCCAGACCAGTTTTTATGCTTCAGAATATGCATAATTACAAATCCAAGTATGTACTCACTTGAATAGTACAGAGGCATTTGGAGGAAGGCAATAGCTATTAGAAAGAGATGAAAAAATAATCAACATGTTTCCAAATTATATTTTTAAACAAGACAGTGGGTGATGGTGACTTTCATTTCTAAACTAACAGTTCTGATGTCAGACCTTGACTTTTATAAGGTTATAATTTAAATGCACTTCCTGTGCGTCTTGTGTATTACATAGTTATAAACCTCTATTCTACTTTCTCTCCTAATTTAATCTCTCACCTTTTCTATTTTACACCAGTTAGTGTTGTATTTTTGCCATATTGAATGAATATGTATTCCTCCATGATTAATCTACATTTATTTAAGGATATTTATACTCTGTTATATCTTCCTAATATCTTCCTTATTTTGCCATATACTGTAGCCACTTGCCACATTACCACACATGTACAGGTTTTGTCAAAAAGGGGTATGTGGGCTTTGTGTGGGAGGGTCCAGACAACAACTCTGCAAACCGGAGGGGTCCAGACAAACTGTCATATCTAAGCTTCTGATTACTGACCAATGAAAATTATGGGCTTCTGGACAATGAGAAATTTAACTGGGAAGTTAACAGTGTAAATGAAATGTGTAACACTTATATTGGGGGGGGCACATTGGTCAAGTTGTTGAGAGCCCTGGGATTTTGGTTGGCATACAAGTATCTGTATATTTAACTACTGAATTAACTTCTCAGTACCCAAGGAACCTACTGATAAAATGTTCTTGTCATGAATAACTTTTTTTTGAGGAGGAGCCCTCTAGTACACGTGTTCAACCAGATCTTAAAGGTCTAGTGTAGATAAATAAATGAAGATCGGCTGTAGCAGTTGTACCAGGCTCTATTTCGTCCTGGTTGTCACATTAAAATTTTTCAGCAAAGCCTGTGGTTTGGCTACTTCTTCCATCTCCATATGTTAAAGGCATGGTGTTCTCAGTAGTTACACAAGATTAAGCAAGAGAGTAAGAATGCAATTGCTTTCAGTGCAATCAAGATAGTAGCGCCATAGACCATATATTCTGGTAATGTCTGGTTTTAAGAAGTTTAATAATTAAAGTCCAGAGATGGATTAATCACTCCATTTTACAGAACTCAGTTACCTTATAGTAACCAGGTTGCATGGGACTGGATGAAAATTTTTTTTTTTAATTAATTCTGCCATGCAAATTCACCCCATGTTACATATTCCTCTAAATGTTACCCTAGTTTATTAGTTTTTACATTCTAGATTAGGGATTAAAGAACAATGCTTATAGTGCCGGTTCTTGTCCTAGGTTACTAATAATGCAGACTTGTTGGGGTCTGAAGCTTACTGATCATAAAGGATAAAATGTTTAAATTGGTTGTAAACTACAGCAAACTATAAACATTTCCTTTCCTTGCTCTAATGCAGAAATGTTCAAGCGGTCCATCAGCTGTTCTCAAACTAAACTTCCAGCATCCATTAACAGCTGAAAGAATGCAATGTTAATTGGATAACAGCAGGAACAGCTATTTGCTCAACACTGCTCTAATGGCATAAACGCTAATGACAGAATGTAATGCCTATAATCTGCTATTCTATGAGCACAGTAGCTTATATACCCTTGTTATGCAGTTATTTGCGGATACATTATTAGTTTGACATGTTTGAACAGGGTGCTCACTGATGTAATTGCTGATGCCATAAGGGATGTTGTGATCAGTGATGTAATAAAGTTGCCTTGTGATATTATGATAAGCTGTTTGAATTTATATTAATCTAATGAAATACAGACTGACAAACTAAGGCCAGTTCAAATGTTATTGTATTTGGTGGAAATGATTCCATTCTCCATATGAACTGGAAGTAAATAATAACCGCTTTCTGTCAGTACAAGAAAAAGAGATTTCCTGCAGTATGTCCTTCTAGTAAAAAACAAGCAGCAAACAATTTACAAGCCAAACCAGCAACAATGTATCCCAAATGAGCATTTCACACTCAAAGAAAAAGTACAAACACAGGTAACCCCCATTAAACAGTTGCATATTGTGTGTAAAGCAACCAGATAATAAGGCCAAAGTCTTACTCTCTCAAAGATGGAGGAGAGCCAGTGACCCGGTGTTCACCGACTCCCTTTTGGGGCCCTGGACTTTCTGCAAGGGGAATACTGAGATTGTCACAGGAAACCAATGGATACTTATTAATATTACTAATAGGGAATTAGGTGGACTTATATACATTGTACAATGTAACATATGTTCACCTAAGCAGGCTACTAGACAATGTACAGTGTCTAGCAAATGGGTGGGCTGCAGAGGTTTGTACAGTTTAGCCTAGTGCATTGTACCAGTGAGATTGTCAGAGATGCCCACTAAACAATGTTCTGTACCAAGTGTCACAGTGGCCTGTCCAATAGCAATCATATTCCAATTTCATTGTGCCCAAGATCAAATGAAACAATTCCAATAGCAAAGTAGACAAATGCTCAGTGCAAACTAACCAGTCCAGCAATCAAATGCAGACTGAAGCTGCTCAGCATCCAACATTACAATAGCCATTGCACAATACCACTAAATACAAATGAATTACGTCTCTCTCTGGCCACAGAAATCAAATGTGCCACACAAACATTGCAATAAAAAGACTTAGAATAGACAGCATGCTTTGTTGTATTCTGATATTTTCTGATGGTGAAATTCCACTATCCCCACAATATAACTACATGCACATGCAAATGAAGAGGGGCTAGGTAAACATCTATCTATACATATAGTGAAGACTGCGTGTTTTTATTCACGATGCAGCCAATGAATTAGTTATGATATATTCACATGTGATTACATTTACAGTTATGTATTATTGGTGAAATATTGTTTCAAACCAAAATTGTTGCGGCAAATACAAAAGTTATAATAGAATTGAACCACTAGATGGCAGCAGAGAACTACAAATTATTGGTAAGAAAAAACATTTATTAAGCATTAACATTCTTTACTATGATATTCCTTACTGCATTTCTTTTGTATCAGGTTACAAAATGTGTTTGTTTTTATCTAATGAACCTATCATATATAGATACATAAATATTTAGATTAGATTTTAGATCAGTTATTACATATTAACTACACTTCTGTTTCACATTGCAGCCATTTGTGTTTCTTAGTCTGCAGTAGATAGGTCATCTCAAATGTCTAGGCTTTTTAGTCCTCTGTTTCAAAAAATATTTCTTTTTTTTGGCAATTTGATTACTAATATTTAATTTCAGTAGTAAATAAACACTACACTGCATGAAAGCCTTATGGCAGGCAGTTACAGTAGTACTAGATGGGATCTTTATTTACCTGTAACAGTAATTCAGAGCCACAGAGCTGTAGCTAAGAATGTGTCTATTTATACGCTGTTATATGCTGTCCAATAGGGATTTTTTCAGGTTCCTAAAGATGTGGATTTTTATTATGGTTTATTTTAGGTCCAAATGAGGAACCTTTTTACAGTCAAATTGTGTATAAACTTTTCTGTTTAAAAACAAACATTGTTATATATTATATATTCTTATTTTATATCACTGGCGCAAGTTTTAAGTTTTAACAATTGAGTGTGTTATTGGTCTGAATTGTTGTGTAAAGTTGTGAATTCGCCAGCTGCAGACAGTCACTGTAGACTGCTACTGTCACAGTCGAAACTTAATTATGGGAAAAGTGTAACAGTTGTGACTTTACTATGGGAATATTGTTGTTGTCACTCATGACTTTAAAGTTGCTGCAGTCGTGGATTTGCTATGGGAATCCGCTGTTTGAAAGTTTGACAGTCGAATTCTCCCTTTAGCCAATAACCCCCTTAGAGTAGTAGAGCTGTGTATAAGCTTTTTGGTGCAGTTATCCCAACTGATACTTTCCGGTTTATGTTTTCAATTAATATAATACCCATTCAAGAAGAAAGTACATCAGCTGCCCCTATAAGGGAGTCAGCTCACTTTTGGGACTAATCCTGTTGATGATTCACTTTTAGAAACGTAATTAGTCATAGTACCTACAAAGATTGTTTACATTTGGTACTTGATTAATTTTGTTGTATTTGTCTGATAAAAGTTACATCTTTATAATTTGCCTAGGCTACATTATTGGTTTGTTCTACAATTATGTAGTTATATGTAGGCAGAATGTGGTGACTGCTATACTACAATTGGATGGTGATGCATGGCCCTCCATTTAGTTATAGTATAATTCCCCTTTATGATAATGACATTGAGGGTAGGAGCACTGCTAAGTTAGAATAGGTCACTGAGAGCTGCTTGTAGAAACTAATAAGGACAGGTGCTTAGGCACCATGGGAATTCATCAACAGGGGCAATCTTGAAGGAAGTCTAGTAATCCACAGAAACCAGCTGTTAGCATTCACTGGTATAGACAAACTATAATTCTGACAGACAACTGCTGATTGGTTGCCATGGGTTACTAGACCTCTATAAACTATTGCCCCTGTTGCGGAATTCCTCTGATTGTATAGCAGACTTTATCAGAATGTCAGAGAGATGTCACATTAAAGAAGCACTATAGGCTTGTTAAGTCTAAGGTAATTCAGGAACAATCATCGAACTTACCTTGCGATACTTCTCACCACTTCGCTGAGTCATGTACGCACTCCCTGGTCTCCTGCAAGTGGAGATTAGCGAACACTTTAAAGGTAATTCGGCTCACCTCGCGACCACTCGAGTTGCCTTGCCGAAGTACCTTTAAAGTGTTCGCTGATCTCCGCTTGCAGGAGACCAGGGAGCATGTACCCATCTCGGCAAAGTGGTGAGAAGCATTGCAAGGTAAGTTCGATCATTCCTGAATTACCCCCCAAGAGTGATTAGGAAGGGGGAGGGAGAGATACTCACCGATCAGACTCTTAGGTTCTTCCTCTGCCCGTGCTCTCTTCAGTGATCCCGATGTCTTCTGATCTTGACAGCCATCAAGAACCTCTGTGTTTTGTCAAAAAGAGCAAGTGCAGTAGCATATTTTTGCTAGTGTGATTGCTCTTTTCAGTGAAACACAGAGGAACCTAGAGTGAAGAGGACCTTGGTGGCTGTCAAGATCAGTGCTGGAGCCTAAGACTCTCATCAGTGAGTATCTCCACCTTCCTAATCACCCCTAGACTTAACGAGCCTAGAGTGCTCCTTTAGAACTAGCCAGTGAGATATCCTTCGCCAGCCAAGGAGGGGCAGTAGGAATAGTATGCCATAGTGGTTATAAGATATGTAGCTACTGGGCATAGGACAAGTATGATACCCATCTGGATTACTACTTGTAAATAAATATTTCCAATTTGGAACAGTTGTACTCAGGTTAATAAGTGTCCTGTTCATTCACTTAAAGAACATACAGTATATTCCAGAGACTGAACAACAATGCCAAAGTGCAGAATTGCTTTTGTATTGTAGTAGATTTGCTATGCAGCATTGCTATATCATTAGAACCTCACTGCGTGTTTCAGGCAAAGTTACCCTTTATCAAATGTGAAATTACAAATCATCAGTAATGGTAGCATTTTTTCAATCTCTGGATGACTATTTGCTTATATTGATTAGAATGTAATTCTGTAATTGTCTTTGATTCAATCTGCAAGTCTTTGAATTTCCAAATTGCAATTTTAGTTGGAATAAATCAGGTCTGATTTTCTTTAAAGGAAATGAATTAGATTTTTTGGAAGACATTTTGCAATTGTAAGCAGAAGTAACCCACACCTTCCTTATATGTAGAATACTAGTGTTCATAAAAAAAAAGGGTAAGTACTAATACTTCTGTTAAACAAGTTACATTAAATAGACTGCTGGGAAAAACAGTAATGCTAATAAAAATGAACAGAAATAGAGAAAGATTTAGCTCGAAATTTACTAAACTCGAAAAGGCTGATTTCGCCTTTTCTAGTGGCTGATTTATCCTTTTCTAGTTTATTCCCTGTAAATATCGCTGTTTTACCGTTCAAAACCCTTCAATCAAATTTTTACTTTACATTAGCGCTTTGGCAACTTTCCCATCAAAAAATCCAGTTGAAAAATTCAATCGAAAAATTTAGATCGGTAAAAATTTGTCAAAAAAATATTGATCGATATTTACCGATCAAAAAGCAAGATTTACAGGAAATAAACTCGAAAAGGTGAAATTGGGCTTTTGGAGTTTAGTAAATGTCGTCCAAATTGTAAAATAAATAAACTGGGGCAGTTGCTTACTGAAGTCTAGAAAGAAATACACAGAAACCAAATCAAAAGTTGGCTTTTATTATGCTAGCTCCGTTATAACAGTGAATGCTAGCTTGTGATTGCTATAGATTATTACACCTCAGTAAAAGATTGCCCCCTGTTGCTTTACTACCTGTTATTTTGCTATAGTATATAAATAATTAATTGGTTTTACATTTGTGGGATATTTTAAAAAAATGTCGACACTGATTTACAAAACCATTTTGTCAAATTTATTTTACCTACTTTAGGCTGGCAAAAACCCATTATTCCCTATGGAGTTGGTCCAGTTCAAATGACCTTCATAAAGATCCTCCTTGTAGTCTTGGTGTTTTAAGTCAGTTTAGGGAAAGACTGATTTATGTTACATAAGGTCATATGATGGGTTTGTACAGATGTAGCAATGTAGTAAACAAAATTCAGCTCGAAACACTGTTTGCTATAGAACTTTACAGAATACTTATTCATGAAGTGCCCCACAAACCACAGTTTATTAAAGATGATTGCAGAACATAAGACCAGAGCAGCTGGTGATGGTGGTCCGTTTGGGGGCTTTTGCTGCTGGTGATGGCCTGGGGGATGGGGGTGCTGCCCAGGGCATAAATTTAGAAAGAACCACCTCTGCATAAGACAATAACAAATCAGGAATTAAATTTAGAAGATCACATTTTTCTAAAGTCCTGCATTGGAATAACATCTCTGCCAATCTAATTTTAGTGTTAGCGGGCCTTTAATAATAGGGAAAATGATAGAATACAGACAGACAGGAATAGTGGTGTAGAATCTCTTCCTTATAGACTAACAGTGGAAAGAAAAAAAAATAACCAACCAAGAAACAATGCAAACAATTAAGCACACCCATCAATTATTTTAAAGGTTAAGTGAAGGTTTATTAAGAAACACACTTTCTTCTATTTGGGAGTTATAAGAAGTAATGGCTGGTGGGCCTTGTCTTCCTTTAAATTCTCTATTCTTTATTTCCTTGGCAGACTCATTTATCTTTATGGTCAGTTGTTCTCTTTTGGGAAATTCCTGTCATAATACTTTATATATTAAAGACATTTTTCATCCAAATTTAGGATACTGGCAACCACAGGCTTATTGTTATGACTTACTCCTTTTTCTTTAATATCAAAAGTAACTTTAAAGGGAGACAAGTTAATGTTTGATTAATATTCTTATGGGAAGATTAATGCTGTTGGAAATCATCTTAGTGTGAATATGTAAAGAATAATTAGACTATTATAAATTACTTCAACCTTATTTGTACTTGAAAAAAAAAAAATCCTCTGATATATACCTGTACATACATAATCTGAATATACAATTAGTAAGATAAACTAAAGCTGACATATGCTAATAGCATGGCTCACACAAACATTATTTAAAGCTAGCCATTGCCTTACCCGAGAACTTTATTAAAAATGACTAGATTATGTGTAAGATATTATATAGTGTACTTTTCCCACAAGAGCCTTTTGTGGATAGGCATCTGTGTTAGCGAGTTACTTAACTGAATATCAGAGCAGTAATAATATCTTATTAATAAGATAATAATTAATAACATTATCATTGTTATTCATAATATTTTAATAATACATATGTTTTGCCAGTGATAAAGCTTTAGAGAAGTGGGTAGCTTGTTTATTGATTTTGTACTAGTCGTTCCAAAAAGGCATCAATGCAGAAAATGATTTTTGTCATATAGCATTAGCACATCAATATAAATAATTTTATGGATATTTTTAGGGTTTTTTTTTTTTTTTTTTTTTGCCCTTGATAAAACATTTGTTTCTTTCCTTCACTGAATTTCTAAATATTGTAGCTTTCATTAAAGTACTTCACAAAGTCATAGAGAATTGCTGACTGGTAGTGGAGATATAAGGTGATGCTTGCTGGGAAATGTATGAAATTTCAAAATAAGCACCTTGAGTTGCCTAAGCAAATGTACAAACAGACATCTACACAAAAATGTAACCATTAAACTAAAGGGGGAAAACAATCATTTGTCAAAAACAGCTTGGGTTACAGAGGCCAACCATAGGCTGAACCTACTTAATAAAATACTTGGTTTCCAGAAACCAATCATAGGCTAAAGGTCAATAATCAGCTGCTTTCTGCGCCTACAGCAAAAAATGAAACTTTAGGGGCTTATTCATCAAAGTGAGAATTTGACTGTCAAAGTGAATTTTCATCTCTTCAGGTCACTTCTTTCTGATAGTTGCATACTCTCTACTCCTTATTCACTAAACAGGGGATTCCCATAGCAAAGAAGTGAATGGCGTCAGTGGCTGTCTCTTGGGCAGTGTGATGTAGTTAGTCAAAGCAATGTAAAATGGTTTCCAAATATAATATGGGATTCCTTTTTATGATCAGCCTATCTAACTGTGCAAGGTACCTTTTCATACAACTGTAAAATGACATTTCCTTGTATCCAACATTGGATTGGAGCATAGTGGCCCACTGGGAGGCCCCACACCAGCCATCACGTGACACATGGAGGGGAGGTCAGACTGGCCTTCCGGTTGGGTCCTAGGGCATGCAGAATGGGCCTCCTCAGGGCCCCACTGCTTTTATCTATTTCTTGCATTTTTTTAATTTTATCACTATATTGTCCACACCACCTGTGCTGTGAGGCTATTTCAGACCCTCTCTTTAAAGTAGTACTTCCTTACATTACCTTTCAGTTTTGTTCATCCCCAGCTTCAGATATTGCCCTTTAAATGTGATAAATTTTCCATATTATTAGACAAAATGCCACCCCCCCCATCTTTTGTTAAGTCTGAAAGTATCTTTTGTACTACTGCCTTTCTGTAGACAGGGCAATCAAAACTGAACATGATAACTGGGTTAGCTCAAAATACAGGGACTAGGAATAATGTTATATTTCAGGACCTCCATATCAAACTCAACAACATAATCACTCTTAGAAAATATAAATATACTCGTTTCTGTTTTTACAAATGATCATACTATATACAGAAAGAGCTGCATATATGAATGTATTTATTCAGAGCTACTTTGTTCTTCCTGTTTCTGTTTTCACTTTTACTTCCTGTTCTATTAAAGCATTGAGCTGGCTACTGTACACCTCCCTTAGCTATGAATGCCTTAGCTGAAAATTGTCCTGATTAAGTAATACTTTATTACAATCATAGTTGTGTGGGGGTTATGAAAGAGGTCGCTGTGTTGTATTTTCAATATAAAACAAGTAAAAACACCTATTCCCTAAATTGATTAAAATACAGAGCCTCTGATAATTAGTTGAATCAAAAGAGTTGCTTTAAATTTGTCAGTCAAAGATGTATTGCAGAATGACGTTTAAAGTTTAGACATATTTCAGCTAAAATATCCTTCAATTATAAAATTAATGGATACAAGAATTACAACATAAAAAAATATTCTTACATGTCAGAACTGTCACATACGCTATAACTGAGTAACAGCAAAATGCTGAAAGAGAGATAAAAGGAGCAGAATCTATACTGAAACATTTAATGAGATCTTTCCAATTGTAGAGCTTTCATAGACAAACACTGCACAAAATACATGGTTTATAATTCAAATTTTTATTTGTGCACTATAAAACCAAGGAACAAATCAAAGAATGAAGATTTTAATAAATTAAGAAATTACACAAATAAGTGTGTCGAATTGGCAAACAGCCAAGGTGTACCATTCCAAATTTGCTGGCCTGACTTTGCTAGATCAAAGTGGGGAAGTTTTGGTTTGGCATAAGGTGAATGTACACACACAAATATAGCAATCAAGTGACAACATGACCTAGGTAAACAGTTACATAGAAAGCGACGTAAATAATGCTTGTTGTAAGCAACTTTAATATGTTCAAAATAGTGGTGATCAAAATGTTACAAAGTGGTGACAATTTTCTTCCTTTCAAATTCTTCTCTTAGCCTGGGTTGAGGACCTATCCTGGAGAGAATATGGCACAAATTAGAAGGGTTACCTTGAGGGGGTGGTGGAGTTTCTAAGAGAAGGAAGTTGGTGGGTGGAATGTTGACCAAAACTAAAAGAGTTTTACATATGTTCACACATATATCAAATGTTTTGGGTGTGATTGTTTTGTATGGGAGGTTCCGGGATTCCCAAGAATGCTTTCATTTGTTAACAGTAAAATGTTTTCTTATCACTTGTGTAATGTTTTCGCTGCCCGGTAATTCCCATTTATAGGTAATCTTAAATGCAATAATAAAATGAGGCTTTTATTAAATGCAAATGTTTAAGTTAAAGAGACTGATGTCATAATTAACCCATGAAAAGCTTGATGCAGGAGCCTATAGAATAGGTCTCTTCAGTAAATGCATTCAATAGTTCCCCAAATTTCACATCTCTCTGTAATATAGGCCAATTTTTAAGCATTATGTTTCTGTTCTGGGGGGATCTATTATGATATATTGAAGCAAATGTCACCTTATAAATATTCTTATTGCTTGGAAATTGTTAATCATGTCTCCTTGGTCATTGTAATAGTTTATCTTTTTTTAAACCACCTACTATATCCCTAATTACAACCATAGATTTTCTTATTATAGCCTTTATACACAAACTTCTTAATGAGCACATCACTTTTACTAAGATAATAAGAAGAAATCTGTTTTAACCTCATAAACTGACTTTTTGGGAGGCCTTTTATCAAACCAATTGGATGACAGCTATCAAACCATAACAGCTTATTTTTATACATAGGGTTTTGGATCAGCTCTGTGGCAAATTTACCATACATGATCTTCACATTAACATCTAAAAAATGTAATTCACGAGAGTGTAAATCTGATGTAAATTTTATTGTGGAATCCAAACTTAAATCATCCTCCATTTGATAAAACAAACTTTTACAGCCAGACCAAATTATAAATGTATCATCGACATACCGATGATAGAATTGTATATATATTGTGGAGATTTAGGATGATTTAATATATGCTGTTTTTTTGAAAGCATGCATAAAAATTTTTGCATATGCTGGTGTCATGTTAGCACCCATTGCACAGGCCTGTATCTGCATATAGTACTCATCTTTAAAATGATAGCAGTTATATTTAGGTACCAAATCTAGCATATCACACAGAAAGTTTATCCTTTTATTTGGGGTACCATGTTAATTTAGGACATCACACATTCAATTCCTTCAAGGTGGGGAATGGACGTATATAAATCAAGTTATAATTTCAAGTTATAATCATATTCTCTTAAATTTTGTAGCAAATTTGTTGTATGCTGTAAATAGATATAAATATTCCTTACAATTTCCTGTAACTCTGTATCCAAATATATTGCTAATGGTTGCAATATTGAACCTTTTGCTGACACAATAGGTCTAATGGGAGGGTTATCAATACTTTTGTGTATTTTTGGTAAAAAATAGATTAGAGGAATTTTTGGAAATGGTGTACTTAAACAGTCCAATATTTAATTTGGAGTAAATCCTTACAACATGGCCTCATATATGAAGAGATCAACATGATGTCTTAAAGGGATAGTAGGGTCTTGCTGCAATCTAGTATAATGTTCCAAAGTACCAAATTGTTTTAAAACAGCTTGTACATAATACATACTATGCATCACAACCAGTGTTCCTCCTTTATCTGCTTTTTGGATAATTAATTTCTGATCAGATGTGATTTGTTCAAGTGCTTCTTTCTCTTGATAAGTTAAGTTTTGGGGTATTTTAACTTTTGTATTGATATTGCTATATGTTTTTATGTATATTTGGCTACTGAAATGTAAGGGTTAATAGATTATCCTTGAAAGAAAGTGTGGCATTGTGCCTATTTAAATGTCATTAATGATGTTATACACATGAAGAAGGGTTATTCCCTTGAAACATAGTGTGTATTCAGGTTCCTGAATAAATTAAATCCATCCTATGGTGATGTGGTCTGGATTTCTTCTTGATAAATAATCTCATATAAGTCATTATCACTTTAAAGTGGTTATATATCAAAGAGTGAATTCTCATCCCCAAAGAATGTGCAACAATTTGCATAAGTTCACACACTGTTGAGCATATTCACTGTTTAGTTTATTGTTGATACAATTAAGTGAATTGTTTGGATGTGATTTCTGTGTTGTTAGGGGAATACTGTAGTAGCAGTGGATTGGTTGCTGCATGTTTATAGCCTTTTGAATAAAATAGTGCCAGAATATTAACAGGAATCCTTTCTTATTACCCCCCTCTACCCGGTTCACCACCTTTGCTGGTACTTTGCTTTGGTAAATTATCATTCCGACACATGATGAATACCCTAATTGGCCATTAAGTTGTATGAAATGGAAGCAAAAGGGAACATAATTATGCTGATGCTGTAACACTGTGAACTGTGGGAGAATCTGTCACACTGAGAAAAAAAATCTTTGCTGAATTTGCTGATTTGACGAATGCCTTTTTTATCAAATGCAATGCATCAATAGGGCAATTTGTACTCAAAAAGAATTGCTCCTAATTCTGCAGAAAACTTGGACTGTCTCATAAGATATCCATTTTCCACAAAGAAAATAGCACTTACCTGCCAATAATGTATACAATATCTTGCTGTTCAATTTTGCTAGGACTTAACTGCTTCTCTGTTTACCTTCTCCATCTTCTTCCCTATTCACTTTGTTATTCTTTTGCAACCCCAAGAGCCTCAGCTTCTAAAAGAGCTTTTATCTTCTGCTGCTTGTAAAGTGCCCTTTAAAAAACTAAACATTATAATGTCAAGTACATCTGATTGCCATCTTTTCCTGTATTATTCTCCAGAAAGTCAAATATATTAGTTAGACCATGACTGCCCTTTTAAGTTGCTGTGAGATCTAACTTTTTTTCACCCTTCAATCAAGCCTACACAGTTCATTGATTTCTTTAGAAATAAGATCTTCATATCAACAAGAAAGGCTATTGGTAAATATCAAGCCATGTAAAAAAAAAAAGTAAAATATATTTTTTGAAATAATATGCTTCATCTCAGTTAGGAATAAATTTTATTAAAAGGCATTTGGTTTGAATTTTGTATTTTGTTATTATTATAAACATTTTTATATATTGTGCATTGGTGCCGTCGGTATACTGAAACAATAATATCTTAGCATTTCTTTGTATTTGCTAGTAATTTTTCTTTTTGCATTTTCTAATGTATAATGAAAACGGATACAATATAACACTCATTTTGGTGACTTTCTCTGCGGTTTGTGCCACTGCAGCATTTTTGTTAATAGTGACACTTTCTTTATCGCTAGCAGGAGGAAATTGTCTAGTAGAATTCCTTTACAACTCTATACAATTCTACAGACATTTCATATTCAAAAAAAGAAACAACTAACATAAAAACAGATTATATATATATATATATATATATATTTATATATAAAACATATAATAATAAGCAAAATATAAATTGTGTAAATTGTTTAAGGTTTGATTCAAGTTGGAACTAAGTCAGATTTTACTTGGTTACTAATTTTTTTTTTTTAATCTGTCCAATATTTTATTTAAGGAACCTTACAGATGTTCCCCTCTATAAAATATACTTCTATTTTGTATGGCATATGTATTTCTTTTCTATATTTTTTTCCTTTTGATTTTTATGAGCTATTAGGTCTAATTTGTTTATACTTTCCCTCAACAATAAATAAATAATTTAACAGTCCATAATTGTAAGCATGTGTCCCTTCATTAATTTGAAAGCCATTCAGCTGTAGAGCAAAGGGTATGCGCCCATTCATTGCAGTGTGTCAAACACACAACGTTTTGGGTGTTTAACCACCCTCGAGCAACCTGCATTTCTTCTTCCTACACATGTTTATCTTGTTTTTTTTCCTATGACAGGCCATAATAGTATTCCTGAATGTGTCTGCGTAATTTTGTTTTCACTGGTATGAACAAGCCATAGTACACCCATACATGTTATATTTTTCTTCCACATGTTAGCACCTGCACATGAAAAGAGATGTCCAGAAAATATTGTCCAAGTGAGTACACAATCACACCCCTTCCTGCATTTGAGGGACACGTTATTGCTTAAATCCATTGTTGTCTATCTGACTCTCAGGGAGCTTTATGGGGATTGATTGGAAGTGGACATTTTGAAGTAGTGGTCATTTCAAATCTCAGTCAGAAACTTCTACCAACCCAGTGTACTGGACATAACAGGAATACAAAATGTAAGATAGCTAATTGTTCCATGCAAGGTTAATTTGTATACTATAGTGATGGTAGTATAGGTTTTACACTATTGCCCTGTGTGTTTGCATATTATTCTAAATCCTCTAGATCTGCTTTTCTGAGCAAGATTCTGGCTATAATTTGATATTTTGGGCTTCAACCTTTCTCAAAATAGTGATTTTCATTTAAATTAGCATCATTTGTCTTTCATCTCACCCATGACTACTTTTTGAACTTTTGATGGACTTGCTGCTGAGAGATATATGTTTTTGTTTGCTCAGCATATTTATAGAAGTCTCATTAGATATCACATACAAGTCTTCTGTTGCTATAGCCACACTATTAAGACTATGCAGAAGACAAAAGGTTTGTCTAACAGTAACAGCGCCTCACAATGAGTAGGTGGAAAGTCAATATATAAAGTCACAATTAATCCTACCCAATCCAACAGGGTTAC
>WMED01005893.1:0-10041 GCA_019650415.1 Pipa parva | reverse complement strand
CCGATCGCGCGATGGTAAATCGATCGCAATTCCGATCGCGCGATCGGAATTACGATCGTGTGGTAAAAATAATGCACGTGCGGAAAATTTTCCGCATTTAATAAATTTCGCCCAATGTTTGATTTTAGGAGAGTGAGTTCCATTGATTATTAATGATTTCACTGTTGAAATAAAGATTTCACATTGCTCAATGTGATCTCTTACTAATTCCCTTAAAAAATGACAAGAACAATAATATTTTCTAAAACTAAACTTCCTTCTGGGGTATTCACCATGGGGGTAATTCAACCAACTCAGATCAGTTGTGTAAAGGACTGAATTCAAGTCCATTTGCCACTTATCCAAATAATTAAAGATATTTAATGTTATTTTATGTGTTGTGGCAAATATGTAAACAATTTGAAAGTTTATGATGGAAGTAAATTTAGGTTTGTCACTTTGCCTCACTTTGATTGTGAGTGCAATGGCTATTCAGCTATTTATCAAGTGTCGCACTATGAACTGCTTCTAATTCACTGATTTGACTTTGCCATCAGAAAGTGACAAAGTGCATGGCTGATGAAAGGGTTCCTGTTTTTCATAAAGTGACTGGACACTCAAAAGACAAAGAAAAGATAGTGACCAAGTAACATTGCAAATTAGGAATAGTGTGACACTGAAAATGATGTAAAAAATCACTTACTGATTAATATAAGAGACAGTTAAAATAGCATTGCTTGCTTGAAACAGATGCATGGGATAATGACATCACTTTCCTAATCTACGGCTATTGGGGTGAATTCTTTACAAAACACTACATGTCAAATAGTGTCTGGTTCTGTCTACTTCTTCTTTTGTGAATAAGGAGAAGTGAATTTGCATCAGTCTAACCATTGTGATGCAAAGTGACACAAATTCTTTGCCCTGCAAATTTGGACTTTGATGAATTAGCTCCATTATGATTTATAGGGGGGACAGAGCATTTTACTTAGCTCCAAAATGATATGCTATGATAACTGCAGCTTGTCCCATTGGAAAGTCTTGCAGAAAATTGTTAGAATAGCAGAGAATATTATTGGCACAAGGATACAAATGTTACATGATATATATTAAAAACATTATGTTAATAGTGAAAATAGGATTTTAAAAGACTCTCCTCCTGTCTATGATTATTTGCACTTCTACCACCACGTAAAAGATATCAAGCATTAAAGGGAGCTCTGTATGTTTTTACAATAGCTTTTTATCAATCCGTTGTGTAGGATATTATAACAAAGGTTTCATTAGCAAGTGTTTTTATAATAATAAGATATTAATGGTTATTACTTAAAATTCCCTTTTTTGGTTACATAGGTGAATGTATTTTACTGTAGGTAATTACCATATATACTTGTGTATAAGTAGCACTTTTTATACCAAAATATTAGTCTAAAAAATGGTGGGTGCATCTTGTACACAAGATACCTGAAAAAAATACCAAAGTTTGAACACTCATGGAGCTTGGTATACTAAAGACATCTACAGTAGTTGTACCAATGCATCATCATAAAGCTACAATTTAAAAAAAAAGTAAAACTTGTTACTTAAAGCTTTCTTTAACTCTGCACATATAAGTACTGTGTCAGTTCAAGATGATATCATACTCACTCACAATGTCATCATGCAAGAGAGCTGCTTATGATGCTAATTTGAAGATGCAGGTTGCTGAGGAATGCAAGAACAACCGAATTAAAGCTCTTCATTTCAATGTGTCCGAGAAGCTAGTGTGTGGTTGGCTAAAAGCTTCTTCAGTGCTATCAATGTTTCCTTGCAACAAGAAGGCCTACAGAGGCAGGAAAACCCAATCCATTCATGAGGAGCAAGAATTGAAGGATTGGGTGATGTCTCTGAGACAAATTTATTACAATTTCAATGGAGAAGACATCTGCTTAAAGGCCAAAGAGATAAGACAACATCCTTGGTTCCATGCAAGGTGGTGCACACGATTCATGCAATGACATGACCTGATGATTCGTCAAAAGAAAAAAATCCCTCAGAAGCTGCCAGACGATCTTGTGGACAAAATCACTTTGTTTAAATGTTTTGTGATTGAACATCAGCAATACAACTATCTACTGACTAACTTCGGAAACATGAATGAAATGCCAACAGTTTTTGATCTTCCAGCAAATCAGACGGTTGACAGTGTCGGTGCCAAGACTGTGTCCATTCATACAACAGGCCATGAATGTTCACAGTTCACAACGATGTTAGCCAACATGGCTGATTGAACGAGACTCCCTCAGATGGTGATATTTAAGAGAAAGACAATGCCCAAAGAGAAATTTCCATCTGGTGTTATTATTCATGTAAATGAAAAAGGTTTTATGGATGAGAATGGTATGCACATTTGGCTCATTATTGCTGGTTGAGTCATCCAGGCAGATTATCCAACACAAGAAGTCTGCTCATCTGGGATCATTTTCATGCTCATCTTGTTAGTGTCAAGAAATGCATGAAAACATCTTGCAACACAGACATTGCATTGATTCCAGGTGGTTTGATATCTGAACTACAGCTGCTGGATATTTCTGTCAACTACCTGTTCAAGTACAAGCTCCAAGAGTTGTGGACAGCATGGATGACATCTGGGGCTCCACAGCTCACTGCTGCCAGCAACATCAAGAGACCACCCCTTGCTACAGTTACCCAGTGGGTGAAGAAGGCCTGGGACTCAATTGAATTGAATATCATTGTAAAATCTTTAAAGAAATGTTCCATCAGTAATGATCTTTATGGAACAGAGGATGATGCATTGTGGATCGATTTGAATAATTGTGACATGTTGTCAAATCATGGTTCTGACAATGATGAATTGTATGATGATACAATGATCAATGAACAGTTTGTGCAGGTTGAGGACACTGACACCAAATTTAATGGATTTTGAGGGAAGCAATTTGGGCGAAATTTATTAAAGGTGAAGCAATCAATCGAAATTAAATTCCGATCAATCGAATGCAAATTCCGATTGATCGATCGGTAAAATTTACGCATGTAATACATTTTACCTGTACGTATTTTGATGCTTTCATGTTTTCATTCTGTTTCTTGTTTCACATTAAAATACCGGTATGGTAAATGATATTCCCTGAATTTGTATGTGTCTTATATTTGGGTTTCACTGGAAGGGGAGTTTTTGGTGCTCAGAGTGGGGGTGCGTCTTATACTCGAGAGTGTCTTATATATGAGTATATACAGTATGGAGGGAAAGTATTGCACTATTATATGTATACACTTGAAATGTTTTTAATATATTCACATTGAGATGCTTTCACATTGTGTATTCATCTGCACTGATTGTGCTGCTGTTTTTTTAGAATGTCTATGTTCTGGTACAATACTATTTCTTACTTTGGTATGCTGCTGTATATCAGGAATGACTAATAAATGTCAACATGATTTAGCCTGTATATCATAATATTTGAAATCTTTTTTGAAAATATGTAGACATATTTTTATTTATAAAGCACCACAAGGTTACGCAGTGCTGTACAATCCAGTAATAATACAGACAAGGGTAAAGTGCAGAACAAAGAACAAGTGAAGTAAATTACAAGCTTATAATCAAGAAATTACTTCACTCTAAGTGCCAGGTCATGATTGAAACAAGAGAATAGAGGTCCCTGCCCCATAGAACTTACAACCTAAGTAGGAGGAAGACTTTCCTATACATATAGGAGGGTAACAAGTGCATTAGGATAAAGTGACAGTTCATTTGTCTATAGGTGCCAATTAAATAAGAAAATAAATATAGATATTGAATATATAATTGCATAAATAATAATGTATGAAAACCAGTGCTAGCGCTCCAAGAGGTAAAATTTTAATTTAGATTTGAAGATGGATTGCTCTTAGTGGAGGTAGAGGGGTATAGAATTTCAAAGATAAGGGGCAGCAAGAGAGAAGGGTTTAAGACAAGAACGGGCAGTCTTGGTGAGCTGTTCCTGAAGAAGGTTACCTTGTGAAGAGCGGAGTTGACGGCAAGGCACATACAAGCGAACAAGGGGAGATATGTAGGGAGGGACAACAGAGCGAAGCGATTTAAATGTTAAAAGTATGACACTGTAAATAATAAGTTTATTAACTGGGAGCCAAGCAGGAGACAGTAGTTGGGAGGGAGACTTCAGGGAGGAGAGAGGGAAATTATTCTAGCAGCAGAATTTAGAATAGCCTGGAGATATGAAAATATGATATTTTGTTTAAAAAATTAAGTTATTTGTATATTCTGTCTTTCTATGCTTTCTTGGCCCCTCATGAATTTATGGAAAAAAAGCACAAATTAATAAAAATGGGTATTTAAGATAGTATTTTCCTTTTCTGGTGTCAGATAAAATTTTCCTTTTTGGTGTAAGTGGCCCTTCAAGATTTACTACAACATCCATATTGATGGATTTTTGCATACATAGACATATCCCATTATCCAAGTATTCCTGGAAAATAGTTTATTTGGAGTGTTTGTGCTTCATCAAAATGGACAAAATATGGAAATGTAAGGACATGTCAGTACCCACCAAACAAAGGCGAATCAAGCTATTATTTTCTCATTTGTGACATCTACTGTGGGACATGGAAAATACCAAAGCAAACAGAAACAAAACCAATTGGTGCTGTGGTGGTGGAGAAGATTTCTACAAACAAAGCTGTTCTAGATTGTATAAACCCAGAGCTGACCTTGTAAGACATTATAACCAGACAGAAAGTGACTTATTTTGGACATATGATGAGGGAAAATTTGAGAGAAAAGGAGATGCTACTCAATGTTAAAAGGAACAGAGAATACCAAAGACCCGCTAGCTGGAATCCATGAAAGAGGATATGAAAAAATATCATACAACTGAAAGAAGCTTCAGTAAACAGAGAAGTAAGGAGGGAACTGGCCTACAGAGTATCCAAGAGTTGGATATGATTTGATGATAGAAGTGAATTAGTGTATCTGTTACCAATGACTAAGGTGTGTTGGTATGTGGCCCATTAAATGAGAAAGAAAGATAGTTTTGGGGAGTGGTGCTGGTTCCAGAGTGGATTAAGGTAAATATAGCCCATGGATTACCCTAAATAAAATTTTTATAACAACAGCAAGTATAAAACAAACACGCTTGACATAAAAACTGAAGAACAGGATACAGTCCTCAAAATGATTGTTCCTTTGCTCAAGTCCTAATACTCTCCCAGTTTATAATAAACTCCCCTGCCCATATTTTTCCTTCTCTTACTTCAGAATTTGTCCAGGAGATTATGCTAGCAAATGCAAAGGAAAACAAAATATTTGTTAAGCTGTGAAACCACTGACCTTCAGGGAATCCTTTTAGTGTCCTGTATTTCATTCTGCTATCAATATTGTTTAGTACTGTGTAGAGCCATGCAATCACTTGCTAACTCAACTCTGATTAGTTAGCGTTCCACTGTATCTGATGATTTGAGGTTACTACTGGCTACAGAGGGTGAACAGTCAGACATAGTACTAGTACAGTACACTAACAAGATGCACTGCATTTTTTAAAGAAAAATAGTGTTTTTTATATTGGATTTAGATCTACTGTACACCACGCTTTCTTATGACTTTGCTTAACATTTTACATTGAATATCTTTATTAGATATTTTAGAACTTTTTTGCTGGAATTGAGTAAAACCTTCTTTATTTAAAAAATAACTGTAACTAAATAATGGCATGATTCTAGTGCATAAGCTAAAACTTCTATAGCTTAAATTAGGCTTTGTGTTTTTCTATAATCATTATGAATTTCAGCAATAATTCAGTGGGAAAACAGATATCTGAGATATAATGTTATTATAATAACAATCTCTTGGTTTTGGCACAATATTAATGTGCATCCATTATTAGGTCTCCTATGTTGCAGCAAAATAATCTACCAGCAATGTTGTACTCAGCCTATTTTGCTTCTTATAATATATTATTTTTAAGAGCATCATTTATCTTCCTTCCTTCAAATGCTAATATAATATATTGTAGGTCAAACATGCAAGGACTATATGTAAAAGAAATATTTCTAGTACTACATCCAGAATCAGGATTATGTAAGCAATATGTAATATGAGGATAGCTCAAAGCAGATATCTTAAAATTAAACACTTCTGTATTCACCAAGTGAGAAGAATTATTGCTATTTTATTCTTTGTGCTTGGTATTTTGATGCCCAAGCTTCTGAAAGAGCTTCCTCAACTCCACTTCATCTAAAATGTGTAATGTGTGAGGAAGATTATGTGTTATTAGATAAGAGCATTTTATAAACAGCACATACACAATTAATTAATTGACATAGTACAATCAATAATTAAGATGTACTAACCTTAAACAAATAATAGTTATTAAAAAAAATAAAATAAAGAATAAAACCCCTATTGGATGTTGTCTCCAAATACAGCAAAACCAATATGACCAAATATTGATCAAACAAATAATTCACAGAGAAGGGGAGCCTTAACATAACATTTATATTCACTTGCTCAATGTAGGATGTCCACCTATCCCTTTGGGAGTTTTACAGTCTCCAGGCAGTTGGTCCCATCTTCCTTTACATCTCTAGTCCCCAAAAGGAGTAAGATGGTTGGAGCACTTTCACTAAGAGTCCCCTTATATTATCTTGATCTGAATTTGTTTATTTAACTCTGCCTATTTTATCAAATTTCACAAGGTCATAGAAAAAAAACATAAGAAATGGCAATTCTAATGCCGCCTTAAGGATATTTTAGCTAATATAATAGCAGAATAATTCCTTAAATGCCTTTAGTATACAACAATATATAAAAGCCTTACTGGTCTTATAAAGGTGAAGTTCACCTTAAAATAGATGGTTTGTATATTAATGATGATCGTATGTATTTGTGACTGGCCTTTATTTTTTATTTTTGAGCATTTGAATTAATGGTCTTTCTGTTTTGCTTCACCTTTATTAGCTGAAAGGGCATCTTGCCATTAACAAGCAGGAAATCCATTTTTCTGATGATTGATTTTTAATTTATAACACTGTTTCATTATTTATTTCTCTGTCCAGGCCCTGTACTAACTCTCTTCTAGTTGGTATTTAAAATCAATGCCTAGTTGCTAGGTTACCAACCGTAGCATATTTGCTGAATAATGAACTTCTAGGGAGGCTAAGGGGATTATTCTCTAAAGTCTAAATTGTCACATAAAGATACAAATTTGCCAGCTAAAGACAGTCGCAATTGACTGCTGCTGTCTCAGTCGTGTCTTTATAATGAGAATATTGTCACAGCCGCAATTTTATATATTGTCCCAGTTACGACTTTACATTGGGAGAATGGCCACAGTTGCGGATTTGCTATGGGGATCCGCTGTTTGAGAATTTGACAGTTGAATTCCGAGTTTAGAGAATAACCCCCTTTAGAGTCAACCAAAAATAAACCAGCTGCCATTTATTTTCCCACATACATGGTTGTAATGATCATTTCATTGTAAAAAAACACTTTCTGACTAATGCTGATATCTGGTTGCTAGGTGATTCTTCAACTCAGCATTTATTCCAGTGATTATTACCATTTGAACCTGCAGTATCCTTATGTTCCAGGTCAGTTGTTCCTGCACTTCAGCATTGCTGATCTCTAGTGCAATGCTATCCAATTAAAACAAGTACTAGAAGAAGAACCCAATAGATCAAAACATGTTTCATCATGTTTCCTGGCACCCGTTCTATATATGAAAGAAGTGTGTCCATTTTTATAAACTATTACCCAAGTAAGGAGGAGCTAGACTGGGGTATGATAAGTGCTAGGTTTATATATTAGGATCCTATAGGTGCAGATTGCTTGGCACCTTTAGCCACACCTACTAACACAGATCAATCACAGACAACCTCATGCAGTGAGCTGAAGTGACTTTCTCCCTAGGCAGCTTATAGTTACAGGCCTCTCGAGCTTATAAATAAATCTGGTACTGTGTATGATTATCTAATTAACAGGATGATTTAAAGAAGCCCTATCCATAACTGTTTCAACTCCTATGACACTATCACATTGTGTGTGAAACTCTCTAGCACCAGTCAGTGGTTTAGTACAAGTCCATTCTTTCAATCTTTTTAATTTTTTAAAGATTTAAGAGAATATGTGTGTAAACTTGTTTTTATATAGTTTGTAGTCATGTTCTGCATCTTGCTGTGTTGTCAGATATATTGGATTCAGGGGTGTAAAATAGTGGTCACAGCTGCTACTTGGCTCAGTCCAGTCCCTCTGCTACAACTGCTGTGACCACTCTGCAAGACTGTAGTGTCACTGTGAAGAACAGGACCCCAGTGCTGAACCCTCATCAGTGCCTGGGATCCTATAGTTATACCATGGCCATACACTATGGCTTTGACTCTGTATTTTAAATAAACATCTGTAGAATGTATAAACTTTGGAGTTACAAAACTACAAAAGTTTTGTCAGAATTAATATATTTTTATTTGTAGATAACAGCGTCTTTGAACCTGAGTTGTGTAGCTTAAGAACTTGATATTCATATTTCCAGGGTAATATTGTTCCTAAAGGAGTGGTTTTAGCTTATTGTTGGTCCCCTTATTTCTAAAACATAATGAAAAACTGAGAAATGAAATGACTTCATTTGCAATTTTTCTGGTGTATTGAAATTATAAAGAGTTCGCTTGAGTAGAAGTAAGATTTTCTTTCCATAACAGAAATTACTATTTTGTAGCTTCCTAAAGGAATAATGTAAACTCTCAATATAGTAGGTACTGTATATTCCTAGAGATGAACAATATCTTTGTCATTCTGGTACAAACTCCTTTCGCGTTTGTGGATAGATTTTTAAAAAAAAAATGACTTTTCTATTTAGCCTGAATTCACCCCAAGAGCCAGGATTCACAGTAGGTTTGTATCATTTTTTTCAAAAGCTGTTCTAGATCTTTTGCTATGTGGGTAGGGAGAGCAGGTCTTCAAAGTGTGACATGCAGATACTGGCTTATGTTTTTAATCAGGTCAAATTTCTGTGCTCTAGCTTACAGAATTATGTTATTAAAGCAAAATTATAATACAAGAATCTTTTCTTCTTAAGGGAGAAATTTACTAAACTCAAAAAGACCCAATCTTGTCTTTACAAGTTTATTCCCGTGAGATCTCGGCTGTTTCTTGCAGTATATATCGATCGATTTTTTCTTTGATCGATATTTACCGATATAAACTTTTTGATCAGATTTTTTAATAGAAAGGTAGCCATGCTTTACATTAGTAGTATGGCTATCTTTCTACTGAAGAATCCAATTGAAAAACTCAATTGAAAAGTTTCTATTGGTAAATATCGATCGAAAAAATTGATCTATATTAACCGCAAGAAACAGTCAAGATTTCACGGGAATAAACTCAAAAAGATTGGGTCTTTTGAGTTTATTAAATTTTTAAATGTATATAAAAAAATTCATATAATTCATTAGTTAGGTGCTTATAAAAGCAATTTTTACAGAATATATGTACTTTTCATAAAATTAAATGTTCATAAGTGAAGTGTTTTTTTAAACTATTTTACTCCTGCTAATGAATCCTAAAAAAGGTTACCAGGCTGCATGACATTAGGGGTATTTCAGCAAAGTCTGAAGTCACCTCACGATCCTTCGATTCACCTTGCCAAAATTGTTGCTAGTTCGCTTCTGTCCTACAGGCGGACATCAGCGAACGCTTTAAAGCTATTCCAGTCTTGGCGAGGCGGCTCAAGTGGTTGCGAGGTGAGGCGAATCTTGAGGATTCGACTCCAGTACCTTTAAAGCATTTGCTGATGTCCGCCTGTAGGACATAAGCGAGGTCGCAACAATTTTGGCGAGGTGAATCGAAGGATTGTCGGGTGACTTCGGACTTTGCTCAATTACCCCCTTAATCCTAAGTGCCACAATAAGCTGCAATATAGCAAATAAATGATTCTAGACAATGCAGACCTATTGGCTCTCATCCCTGTTATATAAAGTGTGTGTGTGTGTGTGTGTGTGTGTGTGTGTGTGTATGTATATATATATACAGTATATACTGTATATACTGTATATATATATATATATATA
>WMED01005892.1:0-17261 GCA_019650415.1 Pipa parva | reverse complement strand
TATATATATATATATATATATATATTCCTGTCTTGTTAGGTATGCAAGACAATTGGAGACATTGCAATGATTTATGTAAATGAATGAACATGTCAAACTTTTTTAAAAAAGGTAACAAATTCTAAATGGAAAGCATCTATCCCATATACTCTTAGCTTCTTGCTGAATGGAATTACAACCTCTATAGCACTTACACAATAGATAAAAGGAGGAAAGAAATGTTATTTTCAAGCAAAAGTTTCTTAAGGTCAAATAGGATTTAGTGCAGAAGGTTCCTCTAGCAATGGAAAATGCTTTTGAGTTTTTCAGCTAGAAAATATATGCATTCATATAAATTATATGAAAAATATAAAGACACCCTAGGGAACAAATATAGCAGTTTTTCAAACAAAATATTTAAAAGTAACTGCTTTCACGAGTTCAGCTGTGAAATGATTTGTATAGAAAAGATTGTTATTACAATAAAACCTGCAAAATGTTTTCAGACCAAAAACAGCATTTACAAGGTGCAGCTATAACATATTGTATACAACTTAAACCCAATTTATTCCGGTATTTGTCTCCTTAGTTAACAGCATTTCAGAAACGGAGGGCAAATGCCTTGCTTTTTCATCATGTTTACTACTAGGTTGGCGAGTGGGATTCTATGTCATCACGGTTGGAGATGGATGGTTAATTTAAGTGAAAAGCAAAGAGTTCTTTCATAAATATTTCTGTGCACACCTTGACCTTAAGTGCAATGTGACATTTTCTATAAAAAAATAAAACTCTTCTTAAATCTAAAAAAACAAACTAATTCTACATAGAAGGGTCAAAAAATGAAAAAAAAAAAATATGTGGAAGGGCGGAGCATATAAAAGTCATTAACAAGCAAAAGGGTGAAATTTATTAAAGTCCGAAAGACCAACGGTCATTCCAATTCAGGATTGAGAAACTCGATCTCGAGACCTCAAAAGAAATTTAGTGAGAACAAAATGAGATTTTTCTTGGTAAAGTCAGAAAGACTGGGGGTCCATTCACTAAGGTTCAAATTCGACAGTCGAATTCGCGAACAGCGGATTCTCATAGCAAATCCGTGACAATTTCCCCATTGTAAAGTCACGACAATTTTTTAATGTTAGGATTGTGACAATTTTCCCATAATAAAGTCACGGCTGTGACGATATTCTCATTATAAAGATGCGACTGCGACAGTAGCAGCCTATTGCGACTGTCTTTATCTGGCGAATTGGCACCTATACGCAACAATTCGGACTTTTGTGAATAACCCATGCACTGAAACATCAGATTACATGGAATCAAATAATTTTGTGTGCTACATTGAGAAAATAAGGAGTTAACCAAGGCTTCTGTCTATCATGGCACTTCTAGTTATATGGTAAAACAACAGCACAAAATTTTAGTTGAAAAAACAAATAAACACCAACTGGTTGTTCTGTCTGCCACTATTATCCTCTTGTGAGGGACGTGCATCGCGGCAATTATCGTTTTTCTGAACAAGTTATAATATAAAACCACAATCTTAAACTAAAGCAGCGGTTCTCAACCTTTTCGGCCGGCGACCCCGGCCCTGACGTCACCACGCCGCGACGTGATGACGTTTTGGCCGAACGTCATCACGTACGCGCGTCACGTGGTGACGTTCGGCCGAAACGTCATCACGTCGCGCGTCACATGGTGACGTTTGCGGCTGACGTCACCCGCAGGAACCCTTATAAGAAGGGTTCCTGCGGCACTTCCGTGAGTCGGAGGCGGTTCTCGACCCCCGTGGGACGGCCTCGCGACCCCGGCGGGGGTCGCGACCCACAGGTTGAGAACCGCTGAACTAAAGCATTGATAAAACGGTGCTAAAGTGGTGATAAAATGGAAGAAAGAAGAAATGAGATTAAACAAACCTATTTTAGCAACAATGACTGTTACGTAGGATAATAGTTTTCAAGTTTACAGATGTACTTTATTTTCCATTTTGTATATTATAAAGGATAATGTGCTGATTCTAATTTATGAGGGTGATAAAGGGGCAGTAAAGTCTGACTGCCATGTTACCTTTCATCCAGCCTGTTACTACCTGAAATGCCCCCATGGGAAATCCGCTTATCTTTATGCTGTTTGTGAGCCCGTTGTTTCATGCTAAAATGGCAGCACTTTCGGCAGGAAGGGGAGTTTCTAAACCTTTGCAGTGAAATGTAGAGCTCAGCTGTAGGTTAAGCCCCCTTCCTCGATAAAAGTATAAATGAGGCATGGAAGTGAACCTGTGACTTTAGCTACTCTTAAAAAGTCAATTAATTTCCATGCCCTATATAAAATCACTTGGCCTGAAGCCTAATGCTTTTTTATGGTCATGGAGCTTCTCAGTAAATATTAATATCCATATAAATTACAGGAAAGGTATATTATCCTCTATATTATTGGCAAGTAATTGCTGCCAGTGGATTCCCATAAGAAACTAACTACGACCAAAGCAGCCCCTGAAGCAAGCAGGTACTCTGCTAGAATGTAACGATCTACTGACTGGACTAGGAAAGGCAAAGGTTTGTGTGGAGTGTTTATAGTAAAAAGGTGGTGCAAGAAGTGGAAGGTACAGGTAATCCTCATGACCACTTTGCACTGTAACCCAGTAAGCAACAGGCTTCTGAGTACAGGAATCAGAAATAAACTAACTGCAGAAAAACAATGAACCTGATATCTTCTGTCTAAAAGCAATACAACTTTAGACTGCTGAGCTGTAATCTCCCACATGTATCTTTTTCATGTGGACTAACTAATGCTAGCCCTGCAGGAATAATTGTGTGTAAAATGAGGCAAGTGGGATGATGGCACCTGGCAACTGCCATCTCATTGGCAAGAAAGTGCCTTTGAACTTGGAATATAAGGAATCAGGTGGGGTCATTCTAAATTGCACTGGGTAGTGGTTTCATAGAGGGTTTTCTAAAGCAGCTCATTCAAAAGGATTCTCAGGGCACATAGTAGGTGGAGGAGGGATAACCAACATAAGCAAGGATTGTGCTTTCATACAAGTTTTTTTGATGTGGGGGGATTGCTAATTATTTTTAGAGGCACCATCATTTTTGTCCAGACCAGTTTCATTCGTTTGTTTGTTTGTTTGTTTTTATTAAAATCATTCTGTTGAAACACAATTCAAAAGCAATGTATAATTTTCATTAGTTGATTTTCAGTAAACTTACATTTAGTAATACAGTTTCGAATTATTTCAGTGACCATTGGAGTTTTTTTCTTTAAAGAAAAAGGTGCCAACAATTGTGTCCATGTGTGTATCTATTCATAGCTATCCAATTTAGAAAAGGGACATGCTTTTGGGTTAATGCAGTTGAAGGGACATGCTTGTGGCTTTATGCATGGAACAAAAAACAGGGCTGCTCAATCCCAACCAAAGTAAATACGAAGTGAAATAGGAAGGGGTGCTCAGGAGGAAGGACCCATTGCAATAGTTACTATAGTTAGTTCGTAACTGTGGCTTTATGCAGCTGGGTGGGAGCTATTCTGCCAGTTGGAGTGGTAGTCACTCCTTCATTAACACCACCACTGTGGTCAATCAGTTGACATATAGTAATGGGACTGTCATGTAACTAGGCAACCAGAAACCTGAGGCATTTTCCTGTATGTAGTGTCAGGTTTTGTGGGCTACAGGTGCTGCTGATTCCATCAAACAATTTACCCCATGTCTTATGTCTCAAGGTTAGTAATGTTCTGATTTACTTACAGCTTACAGGAGGTCTAGGTCATAGACACTTTAATATCTGAGTTATCATTGCAATAGGCCTGATATCCCTGATGGGACTTCGCAATGTTGATATACAGTGATTTCAGAGGTTTTGGGGTAGATTAGTCTAGCATATGGTTTGGTCCAGGGTCTTCCATGTCATTTAACTCATTGAGGTTTGGCTAAAGGCCCAGTAGCCCTGGATAAATCATACTAGAATGTCACTAAGGGGTTTTGTTAAATAGAAATTTATGGTGAGCTACAGGAAACTAGAAATGTGGGTTTGTAGTTTCCATCCCCTTAGATGCAGGAATGGACAGTGGACAGTAAAACAATGAACAATGAAAGTTCAATGTCTGTGATAACAATTGTAGGGGAAAGGAGGTCACATGAAAGTGTTTGTTCCCAGGTATCAAAATTTTGCCCTGTTGTCTCTGATTCCAGTACTGTAACTATTCATTAGCTTGGTGGAATACAATATCTTGAAAGAAAAATGGGCAGATTATGTAGGTTATGATAACCTTATGTTGGGCAAAAAACTAGCCTAAGGGTATTATAGTCCTACCCAGGAACAGTTATAAAGCCAGAAGACAAGTTGAGTAATGTCATGATCTGGTCAGAAGAAAAATATCTAGCAGAAGCTAAACATCAACTTAATTATGAGGATCAGTTTGAGAAACTAGTGGAGAACCCAATGGAGAATATCCAAGGAAGAATGAAAGAACTATTATTGGAATCCATATATAAAGAGTTAATAAGTAGTGATGAATACAAATATTTATATAAACCGAATCCAAAAATTCCAATTTTTTATCTCTTTCCAAAAATTCAGAAAATAATGAGACCATCCTATTGTGTCAGGCATTGACATTCCTACTGAACATCTAGTAATGTTTGTGGGTATTAAGATGAAATCTTGTACTGCGTAGAATAGATGTTATAGTGGTAGATTCAGATTAACTTCTAGTATATTTGGATATTGAAAGTCTTTATTCATATATCCCTTCATGATTTGGGTGTAGGGGTGTGTGAAAAAATTATTAATTCTAGTAGTAGATGAGATGATCAATTTATAGTTTCACTTTTGAGGTTTAGCATATATATATATATATATATATATATATATATATATATATATATATTTACATTTAATGCTAAATTTTATTGACAAATTTGTGGTAAGGCAATGGAAGCTGTGTGCACTCCAACCTATGCATGTCTACATTTGCATATCTTGGGAAATGAGGCTGTATTTGATCACCTTTCCCAATGGGTGGAAGCACACTTGGGTCTCTGGATAAGATAAATATCAATTATATCTTCATCTTATGGAAGGGTACATCTACTGAGTTACAGTATTTTGTGAGATTATAAAAGTAATGATAATATCCATGTGACCCTAGATTTTCTTGATAAAGAAATTCCTTAATTTGAAGAGCTCCATTAAAGCAGGGAAACTGGTAACCAGAAATTATAGAAAACTTACCTCTACCAATACTCTACATAGGACTGATAGTATGCACACATAGAAACTGTACTGTGATTAATACATTTATGGGACAGGCAGAGGACCTAAGTAATAGATTTCGTTTAATAAATTTATTGAACTCAGAAAAGCCATTTCGGGAGAAGTCTTTGAAGTTTCTTGCAGTAAGTATCGCGGGATTTGTCCCGATTGATACTTGCCGTGAGAAACTTTTCTTTACTGAATATATTCATGGTAAGGGTAGCCGTACAGAAACGACTTTTCCAAGTTTAATAAATTTCGCCCTAGTATTATTTATTGCAGAACATGCTATGTATAAGACATATGCTTGTTAAAGGAAGTTTAGTTCCTCTAAAAAGAAGTTAGAGGTGGAAAAATGGATGGATCTTAAACCCATAAAGGGGTGTTTCCCCTGTGGACATTGTGAAGCCTGAAGGAATGTAATAAACAAAAAGGCGTTTGTTTTTTTGATAATAAAGGAAAGAGATATGTAATTAATCATTTTATAACAAATCAAAAGGTGTGGTATATTTGTTATACTTTGACTATACTACTATTATATATATATATATATATATATATATATATAAGAGGATTAGGACATTGAGGACATGGATTTTAGAGCATTGTAGGAGTATAAGTAGAGATAATAGCAGCTCAGTGGTGAGAAACTTCTGGGAAGTAACCTATGTTTAAAAGCATATGGAATTGATCTGGTTCCTAAATTCCCTTGTACAAAAGATGTTATGGAATTACAGTTTGGACCCATTTTGGTTTTACACAAAAGCATTTATCTGATTTCCTTTTGTGTCCGTAAGATATTACGAGTTGGAAAACAGTTAAGATCTCTATGCCTTTAAATCATGCCTTTAAAGTGTTGGGAATATGTTATACCAGCATAGATCCCAGCTCAAGTGCTGATACATAACATTGTTTTTTTTTTCTTTTTTGTGTTTGTTTGTTTTTATTTCTACTGTGATATGATTATACTTTGTGGTTACAATATGCTTATATACGGTAGTTTAATAAGGTTACATTGTTCCACTGCATCAATTTACTTTGAAATACTGTTACTACACCTAAACTTGTTAATGAATACAGGTTCCGAGGTCCTGAAAATACATAACTCTTAAATGGATGTCTGGGTTATCAGCCCGGAAGAAGCTCTTAGCTTAGGGGAAAACACATTTGTGCAGTGTGGACTTTTGGAGTAGACAACCCAGTGGAAATTTTACAGCTTGTTACAGAAATGAAATTTAGTTAGAGGAGATGCAAAGGGGGAAAATCCAGCTGCAAACTGCTCTCTGTCCAGTGGATCAGGTATGGTAAGCCCTTAAGGGATTGTGCAGCAGAATATCCTTTCAGTGTACCAGCTGAACTGCATTTGGGTATCAACTGTTAATACCATCCACTGTTGAGGGGTTGACTTTTAATGATTCATCACTCTGAGAGTTTTACTCTACATGCCCCCATTTGTTACTATTGTTTTTATATAGGAGGGGCACCTCCTAAATGTTGTTTATTTATATTGTATGCACTCTAAGGGGTTATTAACTAAAGTCAGAATTGTTGCGTATAGGTGTGAATTAACCAGAAAAAGACAGTCGCAATAGGCTTCTACTGTCGCAGTCTCCTCTTTATAATGAGAATATTGTCGTAGTCGCAACTTTATTATGGGAAAATTGTCGCAGTGTTAACTTAAAAAAATGATTGCGACTTTACAATGGGGAAATTGTTGTGGATTTGCTATGGGAATCCGCTGTTTGAGAATTCAACTGTCGAATTTGCACCTTAGTGAATAACCCCCTAAATACTTTAATATGTATTTTGTATATGTGTATTGATATGAATCATTGAGGGCATTTATATTAATAAATGCAGTATTATTATCATGATAATTATATAATAAGGCACAGGGCTCCAACTGAGAGTGTTATATATGATTTAACTGCCTTAAAGGGATATTAGTGTGCTGGTGCTATAACCCCCTTTTCTTTGCTTATTTATTTTTTGTATTTCTAATAGGTTATTCTGCCCTCCTCATTTATTCATTGTTGTATCCCACACACACTTTGTGCCCCTTGGATCTCTGTAAACAGTAAAATAAAACTCAGCTCGACTACACAATTGAACCATTTTTTATTGTTAACATAAATATTTACTTTGTAATGTGCGGGTGATGAGAATGAGATTCTATGAATTCTTTATATTTTGAATTTACACTGAATCTCAATTTCTGTTGATTAATGCCTTTACCATTTTCAGTGTTGCGTCTGCACAGATGGTTTCTACACCTAAATGTTCTATTTATTATTCTATATATTCTTCATTGCATATATTTATGATTAGGAACCCTCTACATCTGTGTAATTCACTTTTTGTTTTTTAAAGATGAAAATAAACATCTCACAACCTGTAATTCCCTTTCATTTCTCCTTGTCTATCTGTAAAGGTTGCATCTTGCTGCTTTTTATGCTCAACATTAATAATATTCTACAGTGTGGTATAATCATGAAGGAATAGCAAATTCAACCCCTTCTAGATAGGGCTGTTTACTTGTTCTTCTGCTTTATGGTCTTTACATGATTATTTTATTCTAAATCCTGTTTTAGAATAACAAAAATCTCTTTTCAATCACTTCTTCCATCACAACTACAGAAATTTCTCTGCAGGCTATATCTAGTAGTAGCATCTTTTTTCCTTATAAACCTATTTTTATAGATTTCAGGTCAAAATCTCTCTATACACATGACTTAATATATTGCTCCACTTTAATTCTAATACTAATTTAGGTTGTACTAATGTACCAGTGGATCTCATTCTTCATTTCTCTTGTAACTTTTATATTCTCTACATATTATTTATCTGGCAAGCTGGCATGGCAGTGATGTGGCTTGATCAATGACCAACAGAGCACTATTCGCTACCTACCAAAAATAAATACCTATAAATCTTAAAGGCAGTAGAGTTGTGCACTGTGTTAGCCATAGATTTATGCAAAGATAAGAGAGTATAGGTGATACCTTTTATTGGCTAACGAAATAGATGGTAAATGCAAGCTTTCGAGGCTCCTAAGGCCTCTTCCTGATGAAGAGGCCTTAGGAGCCTCGAAAGCTTGCATTTACCAACTATTTCGTTAGCCAATAAAAGGTATCACCTATACTATAAATCTTAAAGGGACACTAAATCCTCAAAATAAACAGCTTTCTATTTAATAGCAACTTAGGAATAATTTCAACAAGTGTTGAACAAATGACAGGTTTAGGCTTATTTATTTTGCAGAATAGTCATAGCAATAGGAGAAAAAAAAAACAAGCAGTTAGAGCTGAGCTTTTCAGTTAATCCTATTCCCTCCACCTCCTTAGTCAAGGGCTAAACTTACTAACTGAGCATAATCCCCCCCTCCTGAAATGAATTGCAATTCAGTTTCACTTTCACTTGCTTCAGGAAAATGAAAGTGCAAAGCAGCTCTGAGAGACTGAAAAACAGGATAAAAATGCCTAAAACAGTACAAAAGCTGCTTAGTAATCCAAATTCTGCACGCAAGTGACAGCATGCTCAGAGGTAATAGGAGGAAGGTCTAGGGTTAGCTGATAATTTCTGCTTAAAGTGCTTTTTTTTTCTTCTATTGCTGTGATTATTCTGCAAAACCAGTAACCCTAAACCTGTCATTTTAATACTCGTTGTACTTAAAACTAGTTGGCCAATAAATAGAAAACACATTTTTTACTGGCTTTTAGGTCCCTTTAATGTCCAAGTGTGTGCATCAAACTGTCAATTTCTTCTGCTCTTCACAAGTGCTGCACTCCTATTTACTTCCTTTTCCTGAGTGATTGGAGCAAATTGAGCAAGTGCAGAAGCAGATTTCTGATTTAAAACCGCTACTGCACTTGCTCACAGGAACAGGAAGTGAAGAGGACTGCAGTGCATGTGAACAGCAGAAGAATTTGGTAAGAGACACAGAGAACAGCATTGGAACATAAAAAAACAATCAATCATTTGCACACCAGTCTTACCAACTTTGCAAAACTGTTATTGCAGTTTTTGGTGCTGTGTTTCACCTTCTTCCAATAATTTAATTAAATACATTAACTTTCTCATACACTTTAAATTTGTTAAAGTGTACAGTTGTTGCTAATTCAGTGTTACAATATGATAAACTATGGATGATGCCCTTTAGTTTCCAACCTCCAATTAAACTAGTATTTTTCACAAGTTACACTGCATTAACCATGAACATTAAAATGGGGATTTGTGGTGAAATTATTTAAATTGGAGTTGAAACTTAAACTTAAGGAATATTCCAAAAGCAAATAGTGATACTGTGCCATACAATCCCTTTAAGGGGAAGAGCTTTTATTCCATCTGGATCATTTTCTTCTACTGAGACCTTAATTAATGTTTTAAGGACAGAAACATATAAAAACCAACAAAAAAAATAATAAAGATATTATCACATATGCAGAAAGACTTTTAATCTGGCTGATGATGAAATAATATTTAAATCTCGTGCCCTCGTAAAGATTAAATATATGTTTTACATCAATTGTATGGAAAGAGCACCTCATTAATACTATTTGGACTTTTGACAATGACGTCCTAAAACTTTTGACCTTTGTTCAATTCTTTAGTTAAACTCTACATAGGTGGGATCGATTTTTTTTTTCCATTCATGTTATAACAAACTATAATATTTTTAAGAATTTTTTTTATTGTTTAGCTGAAATTCACATTTTAATATTCACAGTCAACACAATGTAACTGTTAAATATACGAGTATAATTGAAGGTTGGAAACTAGAGGGCGCTATCCATTTGTTTGTTATATTGTAACATTGAATTAGTCACAAGTGTACACTTTAACAAATTTAAAGTGTATAAATAAGTTAATGTATTGACTTTAACTGTTTGAAGAAGGTGAAACGCAGCACCAAAATGTCAGTGCAATAAAGGTTTGCAAAGTTGCTACTACTGCTGTGCATATGCTTGATTGCGTTTTATGTTCCAGTGCTGCCCCCTGCTCTGTGTCTCTTGACAAATATCTTGTTCACACACTTGGGTGTGGTCCAGTGAGCTCTGTTCCCAGCAATTATTTTTGTTCCATATACCTTGAAAGGCTGTGCAGACTTTCTATTGAAAATTTGCACTTTATCATAAAACACCTACCAGTTAGTATTACCACCCCCCACCTCCCTTAAGAATCACCCTTACAAAAAAGAAAAGTGCATTTATTTCTCCTTTAATGGAACAGTCTGGCCAAAAGTAAAAAAAAAAAAAAAATGTATATTTATACTAATTTACACCTTTTATTAAATACAATTTATCAATTTTTTAAAAAAAAATTTAAATTCTTAGCAGCGTGGCTAGAGAGTAATGTGCTCCTGAGAGGTGTTGCCTGATTCAGACACCATAGAGTCACAGGCGGTGTCTGAGGATGGGGAATTCAACATGGAAGTGCTTTATAGCACTTCTTTACAGCTAAGAATTTTAACTTTTTAAAAAATTTAATAATAAATCGTATTTAATCAAAGGTGTAAATTAGCATAAATAAACAAATTTTTTTTTTGGTTTTTTGGCCAGACTGTTTGTTTAAGGATAGAGAATACCATTCAGATATTTAAATTCACAATGTGACGTTAGCTAAAAATATTTAATATAGCACACAGGTACACAGCATTTTTTTTTTTACCTCTCATTTTCTCTAGAGAAAATAACAAAATATAAATTATGCAGAAGTATAAATCCAAGAAACCCAAAACATGAACACTTCTGCTTCTAATTTCCATTTCTGTAATTGGAACTCTCCACATCTAAGATTAATTTGTGTGCATATGGGACATGCTGAAAAAGATATCAGATCTATGGATCAAACTCCTCAAGAAGATGCTTTGCAATTAAAACTCCAAAACAGGATTTACATTTTTGGTCTTTTAACAGTATCAAATTAGAATATTTGTATATTTTAAACTGCCTTATTTTTGCATATAATGCTGATGATTATAAGAAGTATCACGAGTAAATTAAATATTAAACAATGGGCGAAAAAGTGAACAGGCCAAACAAACGGTGAAAACATTGGCTGTTTTTTTTACCTTTCCTCTATTACCATTTCCGATTTTTACAATTTCTGGTTTTATTAAAGAAGACCTAAAAGTTCCTAATAAATCAAATTTGCTCATTTAACCTACTTGCCAGCAACACAATAAACCCACAAACCCTTCCAAGCCACTTACTTGATTATTTCTGCTTTTTCTGCATGAATAATTTCACAGGAACATGGCAATCTCTGTATCACTTTGGCTCCACCCCTGCGGAGAAAGTTGTCCTGGTCATTGGGGGTAATTCAGCAAGGTGGGAACTCATCTTGCGACCACTTGAGTCACCTCACGAGATTGGAATACCTTTAAAGCGTTCACTGATGTGCGCATGTAAAAGAGAAACCAGCGCTTAACCATTTTAGCGAGGTGAATCGAAGCATTGCAAGGTGAGTTCACACCTTGGTGAATTATCCCCCCTCCCCCATTGGCTTTTACAGATCATGTGTGAGTCTAATGTACCATGTGACATTCCCCAATCAGTCAAACAGTATAAGAAGTTTCAGGTTCATCAGTATAAGAATACACATTTGACATGGCATATCTGATATGGTTAAGGGTACGTAAGTTCTTCTAATATTAAAAGAAAATGGAAATTTAGGGAATAAGTAAATCAGAAACAGTAATCAGGTGAAAACCGATATAATGGTAATCTTATAAGAGAGATAAGTCATTATAGATGATATATTTTAAATCAAATTGAGGTTAGTACTCTGTTATGCTGGTGCTTAACATCCCAAATGATTGCTAAATGCCGACTGGTATACTTGGAAACAAATCTTTGAAATAGTCATTCTCATGCGGTAGCTGTGATGCCAGCAATGTCCTAAATCTTAGTAGATCCATTTTAGTTCCACTTTTCTCTTATGATTTGCTGGATTGATTTTGATTTAATGTTACAATTTATCTGCATCCAAAACATGATTCATCTTTTTTACTGTGCACTAGCTGCATTAGTACTTTTTACAGACCTCACAGATCTGTATTTTAACCTGGCGCGTCATTAAAAGTTTCTTTCAACACAATGGGATTCTATTGACGTACAATCAGCACGGTTATTTATATTAGTGAAAATTGAGCTCCTCTGCATTCATCTAATCATGGGTTTTTATCAGTCACTAACATTTTATTCCTCATACAATGGTCATAATCTGCAATTCATGTGGCTTTATTCCCGATGAAAATGTACAGTAAATGGAACCATCTCTTTAATATAATTTGCTGCGGTACACTGTATCAAAATCAGTTTAGAGACATCAGCATTTTATTGTCATTACACCTGTTTATTAGACACGTTTTAAGGAACAGCAGTGGAAGTTTTTCATTGTACTTTATAAAGACTCAATAAAAGTTCTTTATTGACAATTTTACACCATATTTTTTTTTCACATCTTTTCAACCTGTTAGATCTGTTTTTGTCTAATACAGTTTAGCCCCTTGTCACGCCAAGTTTTAGTGTTAAGGTTTGGAATTACATTAGAGAGTTAATTGTTGCAGCGGGAGTTACTGAGGACTTGAATAATTTTTTAAGATGTCCTTTATGCCATAGTTTGATTAAGTCTCTAGTGAGGTGTAGTTTGATTTGGTGTAGGTGTGGGTTATCCAGTAGCCATATATTGGCATTGAGAATGTGTGACTTAGTGAATGTAGCTTCTATTTGGAGCCATTTTTTGTGGGAGGCATCTGCATGCATTTGTCTTATATAGTCTGCTGCCACTGCTTGTTGGTATCTTGTTAGTAATGGGATCTCTAGTCCGCCCATTTCCCTAGTTCTATAAAGAGTTGCAGCAGCCACTCTTCCTTTTATTATTCCAAATGAAATTAATAAGGGTGTTTTGTAGGTCTTTAAGATATGTGGTGGGTAACTCAATTGGGACTGTTCGGAGGGTATATAATATTTTGGGTAGAATTAACATTTTGCTTATTGCTATTCTGCCTAGCCAAGACACAAAGTCTGTTCTGAGCGTTTGAGTTTGTTTCTTCACTTCTTTCAGAAGTGGTAGATAGTTGTGTGGAAGAGTGCTGAGGGGTGTTTTGTAAGTTTCATACCAAGATATTCCATGTGTGATTCTTTCCATGCAAAGGAATATGTGTTTTTGAGGTTCCTAAGGTCTTTCTCTGTTAGTGCTATGGGCAATACCTGCGTTTTTCTTGTGTTTATTGTGTAATATGACATCTCTCCAAATTTCTTTATTGTATCCTGGAGAGCTGGGAGTGCTTCTGTGTGGTTAGTAATGACCAAAATTACATCATCTGCATAGAGTCCTATTTTGTGTTCTGTCTCTCCAATTTGGAACCCTTTAATTATTTGATTTTGTCTAATTCTTTGAGCAAAGGATTCCATCACCAAGTCAAAAATGAGTGGAGAAAGGGGGCATCCTTGCCTCGTGCCATTGGTAATCTGAAATAGTGCTGAAGAGATCCCATTTATTCTGACCACAGCATTAGGGTGTGTGTATAAGGCCATTACTGCTTTGATGAAGTTAGACCCTATGATCTGTTTTTGTCTATTGTGAAATCACTTTATGTAAAGTAAGAAGTGTGTGCTTTTTAACAGTGGGAAACACAAATAATAAAATGAATAAAAGACAAACCTTTTTTTGAGATTCATTCCCATTCTTTAGCTATTTGTAACATTTAAATATGTTTTATATACATAGGCATAAGGTAGGATAGAGTGGTAATGTGAGTCCATAGATGCAAAAAAAATGAGTATTGCAATACTTTGGGATACCTTTTTTATTGGACTAACAGTCAGTTTAGAAAGACAAGTTTGTAGCACACTTCTAATTTCTAAATTCAGTATTGTTTGTGACTTGATAAAGGGAGGACGGACCTCTTGAAAGCTTGTCTAAACTGACTATTAGTTCAATAAAAAAGGTATCACCAAGTATTGCAATACTCTTTTTTTATATATGTGTATACATATTGGTACATTATTAATTAGCTTATTTTCCTCGGACAAAATGGACCAAAAATTTAATTTAATGGATTCTAAATGTCACAAAACTCTTTCGGAGGGATTCTTGCAATTACTAAGATATTGGGGTATGATCACAGAACGTTTTGCTGCACATAGCCAATAGGGTCACAAGAAATGCATTGAAACCAAAATCACACCAATTAATTGGCAAAGATTTGAGACAAAAAAAATGTGAAGCTAACTAGGAACCCATTATCTTTCAGTGCTGTCATTACCCAGAACTGCAACCTTCCTGGAGTGCCTAGAATTACAAGGTGTTCAGTGCTCAAGGGACAGGCCAAGGTAAACAATGCTGAAACCCTAACACCACTGAACATGATGTATACACTGAAATGTCAAGACTTGGCCAAAAACATATTTTACTTGTGACTTGATACAGAAAGGATGGAAATCTCAAAAGCTTTTCTATTTAAACTGACTGTTAGTCCAATAAAAAAGGTATCACCAAGTACTGCAATACTCATTTTTTTACATCTGTGGACTAACACGACCACTCTATCTTACCTAATATATATATTAGAAAATAATGAGATGTTAAATATCAGAGAAAAGCTACTGTTACTAATAATGTTCAGTAATTATGTGTTTTCAAAGGACATCTGTACACTTAGGGTATTTATAAAAGTTGAATTGGTCGAAAAGAGGAGGAGAAATTCATTTTTCCATACTTTTCTCTCTTTTGACCACATTGACAAGTTCTAAAAAAAGTATTGATATTTTTTACGGATAGCACCTATTTTAAGCGATATTATTCAAACATTAAATTATTAGTATTGCTGAAGCGCTATCTAATACATTCTTCCTGCTCAATTAAGCTAAAACTTACTGCTCAAAATGATTCACCTCACTAGGACTGGTGAAAACCATTCAGCTCTATGCTACACTGCAATGCAAACATCAAAAAACACTATCTAACACATCAAAATCTGTAAACTATTATTAAACAACGCAAATAAAAAACAAGTATCCTGACACAAATGCTAACTGCAACAATCTATACTAAACAAACACAATTAACAGAAAACTATTTTAACCTACATTAAAATCCAATAAACATCAGCAACTAATGGGTTAAATGAAATAAAACAGCATTATTTCCATTATTACGGGAATAATTAATTTTATTTAATTTAACCCTATCTAGTGGGATTCCTAGGATACCACACCTTCCCCAACATCACTGCCTACTGCCAACATCCTGCAAGTGGACATCAGCGAATGCTTTAAAGGGAATCCAGTCTCGCAAGGCGACTCGAGTGGTCTTGCCGAAGGATCTGGAGGTCACTTTGCACTATGGTGAATTACCCCCTAGATGAGGCCAGCAATTACAGGATTTTCCTCTCACCAGATGAGGGGAAAAGTCTGTGGTAGGGGGGATGTTTAATTCAAAGTAAGGGGTCACTGGGACTTCTATCCCCCTGCCCTCCCTCAGTGCTAGGCAGGGTGGGGGTATCACAACCACTAGGAGCATCTCCTTTGGGGCTACTTTTTTTCCCTCTACCCAAATATCACTGTGGGGTAGGGGGATCTAAGTATTCAAAGTAGGGTTCCTGGGACCCCCTTTCTCCACCACTTCCATCTACCACTATGTGGAGGTGGGGGAGGCTTGCTACTGGGAGGAAGTCCAGCTGGTGTTTCCCCTGGTAACCAAATGGGATAGGGAAGGGGTCAGTCCCTGACCTCCTTCTAGAAAAATCTCACCAGCACTGAGCAGCCATAAGGGATCCTCAGCTATTTACAACTGAAGATCCTACCTGAGAGGGGACTGAGGAAATTGGTGGAATTTTTTATGGCCTTTTCTTGTTGCTGATTGGTAAATGGTGTTTAATTAATTAACCAAACAGGAGGAGGCTTATGGTATAAAAGATCTGTCTGAGAGGAGTCTTTTATACTTGTGGACCCCCATACTTAGCACTGCAGTTATAGCAGCAGGTATCTGTGCAGTGCTAAGTATAGAATTTAACGCTTTAGTTGCCACTGCAATAAGGATTATAGTAGTGGTAACTAAAGGTTAAATGTGATTTCACCTTTTTTTTTTAATTTAGGTTCTTTTCAAATCAAATTTGTTTCCCCTGATTTTTAATAAATATGTGAATTTTTTTGAGCAGAGGGAAAAGACATTTTATCAAAATTAGTCAAATTCAATTGAAAAGGCTTAAATTAAGACACTGATACTTTAAATTCCACACTGTCATTCAAAAATGTGCAAAATGATTCTTTTTATTATTATTCATTATTGACAATGAGCTCTGTAACATATTGCTCTACTGACATTAACTGCAAAGTGGCCTTTTTCATTTATACTTTTCTACACCAGAATCTATTTAATATTAATTTTCAGTTGTAACCTTCCCTACAAGTTACCTTATCTGGATCAACAAAGTTATTCTTCCATTTTGTAACAAAATTGTAAAGAGCGGTGTTTGCATGCGCGCATCACTTGTCACTTCTGCCGGCTAAATTAGCCAATCCAGAGCTGCTGACGTTATCTGTGACAAATGAAAAAGGCTGAGCGTTGCTTTCAGCAGTGCTCGATCATTAACTAATTAAGACCTACAGAGGAAGGAAGCCATTCCTGCATTGTTCTGGAAGCCATTGTTCTGGAAGCCATTTCATGTATCCTGTTTCAAGTTCTGTTAGGCTTCTAGACTGCATTGAAGGGATCTGCTTCATGTGAATTCTGCTCTAGAGAGTGTCAGCTCTTCAGGAAAGTTTTTCAGATTGTGTTTCAAGCATTCTGTTCAGTGGAGTGTCAGCTCTTCAGTAATTCTCTTTACAGCTTCACCTTCTGTCAAATTCAGCACTTTTCAAGTTGCAGTGTCTGACCCTATTCTTGTTCCTGAGCTGTGTCTGTGCAGTATTTTCCATATTTCTGAGCTGATACTAATGGGTGCTGTGTGTTACAGTTCATGGTGTGCCCAGGATTGCCGTGACTGTTCTGCACTACTATGCTTTCTACATTATAGTTCTTCTATTC
>WMED01005891.1:0-19019 GCA_019650415.1 Pipa parva | reverse complement strand
TTAAGGCAAGGCAGATGGGCAGGAGAGGGGTGGTATATTTTATTAAATATTTTAGCATACCATTTGGTTCAGAATATTCTTTTTCTTCTTTTCCTCCTTAAAATTCTAGGTACGTCTTATGGAGCGAAAAAATGGTATGCGGCAGGCAATTATAAAATACAAGGGAGGCCCCTTTCCTACAGAGCTTACAATCTGGGAGAGGAAATGGAAATGTGACCAGTGATAAGGCCATTTTTTATTATTATTATTATTATTATTTATTCATTCTTATATAGCGCTACTATTTTATGCAGCGCTTTACAGAGATTCATCATTCAATTCAGTCCCTGCCCCATGGAGCTTACAATCTAGTTTTCCCTATTTTGCCACACACACATTTAAATTGTATACTAAAGAATTGCAATATCTTACATATGTGTAGACAATTTGTATAAAAATGTACACTAATACTTGTTTTGCTTTTTTATGAACCACTTAGGGTACGTAACATCTTCCTTTGATCAATCAAAAAGATATGTCGGCACAAAAAGGGGAGAATTTCCAGTAAGCAGAACCAATGAGGAGATAAGAAGGACAACAGACTTCTCAAATGTTCACAAATTTCAGTCACGGTCAACACCAGAATTACATATAAAAATGCAGGCTGCAGATATAGGAAGGTTAAGTCGTATTCCTGCATCCTATATTCATGAAACAACCACCCAAGGAAAAAAGGGTCATTGGAATTCAAACCTTTATCCAAGATATGATAACATTAAAAATAAGGAACTTTTACAAAATACATATCCACATGATTACTCTGTATTTGTAAAACCACAATCATCAAGTCATTCTGCAAGTGTCACTGAAACTATCAGGAAAGAACAGACTTTAAAACAAAATAATATTACAAGAACACAACCTGAGGAAACCCCCAAAGGCAAAAATTACATCACAAATGACAACAAACCAAAGGAAACCTATTTGCCAAAACTTTTTCAAACCCAACTAGTGAATGAAATGAATTTGCCTGAGGAGAAAAAATGCAGTAAAGAAGGTACTGCTATAAATATCCCAATAAGAGAACAACAGAATTTGGAAACAGTAACAGAATCAATAGCAAATAATAATGTTCCAGAACCCAAAAGGGAGCAGCCACCAGTCAAAAAGGAAAGAAAGAAAAAAGACCAAGCTAAAAAGAGAATAGAAGAAATAGAGAAGGAAAACACAGATAAGAGAAACCTTGCAGTAGGTGATAACCAGACTATACAAGTGAAGACAATTTATGTATCTCAAGGGCAGCTTGAGAATGACCAGGAGAAAAATCTTGCAGAAGGAGAGAGGTCAGAGACAAACCAGTCTGGCCAAGTGAAGACAATGTATACATCTCAAGGGCAGCCAGAGAGTGACCAAAAGAAACACCTTCTAGTAGGAAATAACTCAGAAACAAGTCAGTCTGTCCAAATGAAGACGATTTATCTATCTCAAGGGCAGCCAGAGAGTGACCAGGAGAGATATCCTCCAGCAGAAAATAAGTCAGAGACCAACCAGTCAGTCCAGCTGAAGACAATTTATGTATCTCAAGGGCAGCTAGAGAGTGACCAGCCTGCAGATGAAATTCCTATACAATCTGAAATGTACAGAAAAGAGGAACATCAAAATAAAAGCACTATAGAGAACACCACAGGAACTGAAGTTATCAGAAATGCTGAACAAATAAATATAAATGAAAATGCTAATTTACCCAAAAATCATGAAGAGGATACTTCAATCAATGAAATGACTAAAAGTGCCGAATTCGAGAAATCTACACAGGAATCATCCTTTTTTAAACACTCAGCTAAGGACTCAATGGCAGCTGGTATCCTTAGACACTTTGGTCAGCCTTCTGTTTTAGATGATGCTAATGTTACATACATAGAAAAGAAAGAAAAAAACAGTAATGGCTCTGTGAGAACAGAGATATTTATGGAGGCTAAAACTAAAGAAGAGGTGGAAACTTTTGATGAACCTGATCTTGCAGATCTGTGGAACACTCTTTCTTCTCAGAAAATTCAAGAGGGTATTACCAGAACTGCTGATCAAATAGAGGATGCAAAGAAAGGAAAAGAGTCACCAGTGTTTATGGCAGATGGGAAAGGAGTCGAAGACTGGATTGGAAAAATAATTCAAAGTGAGCTGAAAGGGCGATCAGGGATGACTTTTAACATTGAAATAATTGAGGAATCGACAGGAACTACTGGAAGTGAGAAAGCAGACTTTGCAACTCCATTTCATGTAGAGGAGGCTGAGGATAATATAGAGGCAACATTTCTGGATGACAACCCTCTGGTATCTGAAAAAGCAAATAGCCTAGGGAGTAATGTACAAGTACCAAGCCATGTGGAAGAAGTCACAGAGGGTGATGATGCAGATGAAGAGACTAATTACTTTGTGTCAATTCCTGATGATGCACCTTTAGTACAGGATGATGAGGAAGAAACTTTACGAGGTCAAATCCATGTAGAGGAGGAGTCTCATGTAAAGTATTCCTGGCAAGATGAGTTCTTACAAGGCTCACAGGGCCGTAATACCTTACAAGAATTTGTCAAATACGCTGGTACCATTGAATCAGATTCTGGTAGCCATGGTACCTTGGAAGGCCAGAGTTTACCGACAGCTGAGATGCAACAGCCAGAACTTGGTGACTCGCATTTTGAAACTGTTGTTATTGAAAGAGAAATAAAAGTACCACATGAATTTCAATCATCAATCATAGAGCTAGTTTCAAAGGAAATGAATCCTCAGGAGCAATTGAAAGGAACAATAGAATGTCTGCAGGGGAGCCTTCCCCAAGATATTGTGGCTGAATTGTCATCTTTAACTGACGAGAACCAAACTCAAGCAAGTAGTTTGGCAGTGGATATTAAAAAAATTGACCAACCTACAGAGAGTGGCATTGTTACAATTGTAGCAGAAATTAACTTATCACAAACCGTTGAGGTTGATAAGTTAGATAACCAAAGGTTATTTGATGAAGCTATTTGTGAGGAAGGGGAAAACAAGGAGACTTCTTTATTCACATGTGAATCTGTGCCTAATGAAATGCTATTTATCCCTACTACTGCCAAGACCAATACTGATGAAGTTGCTTATAATTCTGAAGAGAACCTTTATGAACATCCAACTACAGAACGTGTATCTCACTATTTAAACAAAGAAATCCCTTATGACCAAATCTTAGGTGACAGTGGCAAGTTCATAAAACATATTCAGCTGGAAACTGCTGACCATCTCTCACAAGTAGATTGTATAGCCAAGACAAAAGAGCTTCCAGATGAAGAAATGTTTCCAGCAGGCACAAATAGATCTATTCACCATATACAATTAGGGCCCAAAGAAAATAACACTTCTCAACAAATACTTTTTGAATGCCCCATATCTGAAACCCTTAAACTGGACTTGCTGAGAACTTCAGAAAATTCAACAGACCAGAACAGACCTATAATGCATATTAAGCTAAATCCTGCAGAAAAAGAGCAAATTGTATTTGAAGGACCCATCTTTAGAACAGGGAGCAGCAGTGCTACCACTGAAGAATTCCCTGTTAAAGAACAGCATAGTGATTGCTATATAAGTGAAAGTCAAAGTAATAACATAAGTGATGACTTCAGAATGAGTAATAAGGACAGCAGCAATCAGGGTATTTATCAGTCTGTTTCTGGAGGTATCAAAACTGTGACACATTTTAAGCTCAATTCAGGTGAAACTCAGCAGGAAAAAGAAATTATATTCGAAAGATCAATGCCAAAAGCTGATGACCTAAGTCAAGGAATTTCCCAAGAAACGGATACCACAGAAGGGAACTCTACATATACTGAACATCAGATTGGCTCTCAGAAAATTCATGTTGCAAAGCAAATTAAGTATCAAGGATTTGTTTCAGAACCTTATTTGTTGGCAGATGCAGGAAATACTGTTAATGTCGATGACCAGTCAGACACCATAACTACAGTTCATCATATCAAATTAAGTCCAAACAGAGAGCAAAATTTGCTTGAAGGCACAATGTCTGCAGATCTCCACATGGGTCTTGAAGAAAGCAGTTCTGTAATAGATGAAGAAAACAGATCTGTTGCACATATACTTCTCGGTACCAAGGAAACTCTGAATTCTGAAATGATGTTGTTTGAAGGGCCAATTTCAGAGTCATATGATTCATGTGATATGCAGGTTTCTTCACCATCAGCAAATTCCACTGAAAGTGAGCGATCTATCAAACATATTAAATTAGGCCCAAAAGAAAAGTCTTTCACTTTTCAAATGGATATAACAAAAATTGCTACAGGCTATCAGGTTGAAGGCAATGACCAAAAAAGCGAAATGGTTATTTCATCTAGCAGTTTTGAAATCCAGCCAGAGACAAGTCAGACATACAGAGAATTAACTGATGATGTGGAAGTGACTGAAAGTGGATATGGTGAAGAAGATATTGTTAGCATCTCGCAGTATGAAGCTGATGTCCAGAACCTTCATTCATGGCTCAGTGACATACCATCGTTTGACAAAACAGTACAAGTTCAGCGAATTGCCCAGCAGAGCTCCCTGGTATCTGATGATAAGAAGGTGGCTATTGTTTATCTTGATGAGGAAGAAGAAGCAGATCAAGATTATTTAAGGCGGTCATTTTGAAAATATCCATTCAAATCCAATAACAGAAAGGAAAAGTCATGTATTGAAACAAACTCAAGTATTTAATCCTTGTTTCATTTAGAAGATATTGACTAAACATAGCAATCCCTTGGTCCAACTAAGCACATTACAGTGAACCTAAATCACAATATTTACTGTCACCCACTTCTGTAATCATGAATATATAGAGAGAATATTACATAAATTACTAAAACAACTTTTGATTAAAACATATTCATTAAGATACTTGGGATTAGGTAAAAGGCAATGCATGTTTCAGGTGTCATTTTTTATTAATATAGGATTAAATTCTTCTGAGATAGATGGTTACTTTTCCTACATGTTAAAGGACCAGTAGCACCAGTAAAATCCCATAGAAATATCTATCTATCTATCTATCTATCTATCTATCTATCTATCTATCTATCTATCTATCTATCTATCTATCCCTATAGTATCTATCTATCTATCTATCTATCTATCTATCTATCTATCTATCTATCAAGAAGATTTCCCTAGACCCCTTTCACAGAATCAGCTATAGTGGTCTGTCACGCTTACACTAGATATTTTTGCTGAATACAGACTAGTGGAATCTGCTAGCCCAGCTGATTATCTATAAATCTCTTTCCACAACATTTATTTAGAAAGAAAATTCTGTTAAAAGACTAGAGTGTTCAATTTCTTCTATTTTTCTGTTTTTTTTGTGTGTGGTTAATGCATGGAAAATGTATCTTTTCTGGAAAACACTTGGACTTGGTTGTCTATCGTCCTTATTAACACTTTTCCTTCATATGAATCCATTTCACTGTTGCATGAATTGGTTTTATCAGCTGAGTAGTATTAAATCTCCTAACCTAGAAATATACTGGATGACGATCTAAAAGAAAACACTAAAAAATACTTAATATATTTTTTTCATTTAATCACATAAATTAGGTTTTAAAATCCTAATATATAGAAAGCTGAGAAAATTATAGCATAATTTGCCATTTTCTAACTTGTGACATTTCATTGCCTTGGTTTATATGGTCTACAAAGGATCCAGATGCCTATTGTCATAAAGAAAGGCAATCTTAAATTTAGAACGCATCTGGAAAAAATGATCTGCAGAGGTTTGATTACCTTTAAGGGTCAATAACCCCATAAAACAAATTTGCTATTTAGATTGGTGTGGCAATTATTGATTTACAGTAAAAATCTCATTTTGTATGTTGAATTTCTGATTTTTTATTTATTTGCTTTTTGTAATTCTTTTTTTGCTAGTTTTTGCCATCTTTTAACTTTTGCACAGATCAATACAAATCAGAAATTTAACTGCGTAGGAATAACTGCCATGCCAATCTAAATAAGATTTTTTTTTCTTCTTTATTTGACATCACTGGTCCTTTAACCAAAGTGTGTATTTGTGTTTGCTTGTTTGATGCCCACTTGCACAGATACACAACACATATCCACCATTGTCCACTTCAATTCCACTACATATACCACAAGCAATAGTTTACAGATCCGAGGAACAGCTAGTATGTTTGTTTTGAATAATGTAAGTGGAGATGGATTTGTAATGCATTTAGCTTTTCAATGGTTGTGAGCATAAACAGGTATGAGACAGACACCAAATAGGTCTACCTAAGTGTTCACAATAAACCCAAAGGGCGAAATTTACTAAGGGCGAAATGATCACCCGAAGTTAATTTCTGTTCATACGTGCGGAATTTCGATAGATTTGCGATTGTGCGATCACAAATCAATCGCAATTCCGATCGTGCGATCGCAAATCGATCGCAATTCCGATCGTGCGATCGCAAATCGATCAGAATTCCGCACGTGCGGTAAAAATTGCGATCGGGCGGAAAAAATCCGCCCTTAGTAAATTTCGCCCAAAGAGTTTTAGCAGAAAAAATTCTGCATGAACAGTTAAAAGCAAAAAGGCAGTGCCCAGTATTCTTCCAAGTGTCCTGTGTTTAAAGTCAAGTCTTATTCACTCAGCAGATAAAATCCGACCTTAGCCAAGTAAATTTATCTACCAATCCGGTGCAATAAAAAAAAAAAAGAACACAAGCAACACCTAAGATAACATAGAATGTGTTATAGTATTTCTATTTTCGCATAACATATTTGCCAGTCCATTGATTTTAATGTACACACAGTTGTTGGCCAGGCTGCTCACTTTGAGCCAAAGTTTCACTGTACTTCAGTATTGTGTATGCCTGAGTCTCACTGATAGGTCACAAGGAGGCACATTATTGAACTTCAACCTAGGGCCAAGTGTGGGGAGGAGGGTATTCATAAACTAAAGCCAGCCTTTGTGTTCCTATAGCAATCCAGTAATTTACTACTCTCAATATAGGTTGGCTGGTATTTAGGATGCCAGTCAACATAATACTTCAGCTTAAACTGGCAAAAGTGAGATTTCCCTGCTGGCTTTGCTCTTTCTAGGCCAAACCATCAGGTGATTGCTGTGTGTATGGGTCCAAGACAATTGCTAGAATCAATAAAGATCTCATGGTTACATGGATCCTTGTCAATCTTCTGGTGGCCATCTGTTAATAACATTACTAATTAAATGATACATTTAATTAAATACGGTACATTAATTATTAATGTGAGTGCAGACGCCCAGCCACAGTGACTGATCCAGATGACCGGATGATTATGACAGTCAGATATGCAAATATCAACCATATTTTCCCCACTATGTTTGGCTGTTTTTGGTTAAGATGGCGTGAAATGGTCAGATCTGCCTTGTGTGACTAAATCTAGATATTATTGTGCTACTTTGCTTCTAATTCATTGGACCACAAACCAGGGTTTGACTGATGAGAATCAAAGTATGTTGTGTGAATAGAGTCTTGAAAGACTTTGTAAATTAGAGTGTAGCTAAGTACAATCAAACAGTTGCATAATGTCGTACAATATGCCCACCCATGTGAAGAAATAAACCCCTTTAACATAAGCCACAAATAGTGAAATGATGTAAACTGGATGTTTTAGGAAAGCTAGTCATGTGACAAGACAGCGTTTTCTTTTTAACAAACTGTGTTTCTTGATTTCCCTGTAACTTGCATGATCTTTTATGTTGTACCTGGACAGGTCAGAAATTCTATATACACAACATATACTGCACACATAAACATGACTACAGATTGTTGTGCACACACACATGCTTTGTGTCAAGTATAGAATCTGAATCCTGAATGCTTTATCTATTTCAGCTACTAGTAAAGGAGATATACCCATTTGTACATATTAGCATATCTACAAGGTCTCTGTATTCTATACTTGATGCTAGACCAACCAACCCTGACTCTGATTTGGTGGCAGGTTCAGGAATAATCTATGCCTTGGAATTGTGTTCAGATCCCCCTCAGTCAGTGCAGAGCAGGTTCTGCTGGGTATATCTATACAGGGTAATTATTGGCAGGACATGTTAATTGATAAAGGTTGGCCTCTGCAGTATTCTTATCAAACTTAAGTTTATTCTAAAATATAATGAGAAATATGTATAAAACTATTCTAGAATTTATTTTTGTATTGTGAATGGAATGGGTGCACCTGTGGTGGCAAAGGAATTTAACTGAACAGTATTATAATAAATACTGTGAATAGGATTATGTCAATTAGTAGACGGAAGATTGTGACATAGCAGGTTTCAGAAGTGACTGTATATGGGGATAGTTACATAATATGTAGTGCTGTTTTGTGTTGCCACATTTTGATCCTCACTCAATAAAACCATTTATAAAAAATCAAGAAGACTCCATTGTCATACATGATGTATACTAGAGCTTAAAAGAGGAAATATCAAATAGCCTTAGCGTAAACATGGAGGCAATGTAGTCTGGGCTCCATTTATACCAATGTATTATACACTTTGTGTCCATTTTTCCCTAATTGTGTCTGTTTTTTATTTTTTGGGGAATATCTGTGTAAGATCAATCCAAACTAATTAAAAAACATAGCTGTTAAGACCTATTTTAAGATTTAAATGAACACCTGTCTAAACTCAGAAAACCAGTAAAGATTTGTGTAAGAAAATGTACCAAGTTCCTATATTGTCTCCTTTCTACACTAATGACTGGTCTGTTACATTTGTAAACTTTCCTTTTATTAATGATTGATTATTATAAAAAAGGGTGCAACATCGCTAGCATTTTTTACATCAGTGTCAATAGTATAAAGAAAGGGCGAAAATAGGAAGAGTTGACCTTTTTTACACAAGTTTAAGTAATAAGTAGCCACACGTTTAATGATTTTAGCCTTTTTTTTACCAGTGTGATAACGTCATGGGATACATTTACCCCAAAGAGAGTAAACTGTGTCTGATGCGAAAATAAACCAGGGCAGAACTACGGGTATATCAGCAAAGCAGGCTGAACAATGTCCCTGCAGGCTCCCATGGGACTTTTTTGGAGGTGTGTTAGGGCAATTTCACATCAATGCCACTGAAAAATGTCACAGTTCCTCTGTTTCTATGACTTGCATCTTTCTATCAAATACTTGTCAATGACCACCAGATACACAAAAGGAAACAATTTGTATTGTATTGTATTTGTATTGTACAAAAGAGTACATCATAACCCAACCCTAACAACAGTGGTAGTAAAAGGTAATATTTATGAAGATTATTCCAAGTCAGGGTTGTGAGTCTTTTATTTAGTGTAATTGCAGGAAGATTTTTTTTAATATTTAATTTAATTTTCATAGAGTTTAAATTTGAAATCAGCACAGGCACAACCATCTAAGCATTCTTGTATCTCACAGAACCCGTGAGCACTGGGTATAAGAGAGACCCAGCGCTTGCTGGCAGTATACAGTGCTGCTTGAGACACCTTGCTGTAGTTCTCTAGTTGTTGTGTGCCCTATAACAAGAGCTAATCTAGCTGCTGAACTCTCAGGTGCTCTTTACTGTGGTCCATTCTAGTATCCCATGTCCATATCCAACTCCACTGTTTTCCCACTGATTAAACAGTTAGGCAAAGTCCCTTGTCTTTTACTGTAATCAGATTAAATATCTCTAGTCACCTAACTTAAGCCATGGCTTCCCAAGCTAGATCCCAGGGTATAAATATGGACCCCATGACACCAAGATACGGAACTAGTACTTAATTATGGGTTAACATCCTGCATACACAGCTAGAAAACTTGGTGAACTAGATTACAGGACATTTTTTCTATCTTGTGTGACATTTTGTTTTATGAAACCTGGGGGGTTATTGACTAAAGTGAAGATTCATCTGTTGAATTCTCAAACAGCGAATACCCATAGCAAATCCGTAGCCACAACAATAGTATAGCTGTGACCGCAACAATATTCCCATAGTAAAGTCATGACCTTGACAATATTTCTTTAATGAAGTCGCAACTATGACAGTAGCCATCTATTGCGATCATCTTTATTCAATTAACCTATGTAGTATGCTTTTGTATTGTGGGAGGAAACTGGAGTCCCTGGAGGAAACCCACACAGCTGTGGGGAGAACATACAACCTCCATGCATTTAAAGTCCAGGGTGGAGCTGAACCCAGAACCCATCACTGAAAGGCAACAGTGCTAACTACTGAGACACCGCACTGCCCTTTATACGATTATATTTGTATATAAATAACAAAGATCTAAAATGAACAGGTTAAGCCAGTGATTTTCAACCAGGGTTCCACAAGGACAACCCAGGGGTTCCACGACACACAGGTTGATCAGCATCATTACCCGGCTCATCATAGAGAGATCGATGCAAACTCTCTCTGATGAGCCGGGTAATGATGCGGTCTCTGTCCCTGCTAACAGTGATCGCTGTCAGATCACTGTTAGCAGGAACAGAGACCGAATCATCATCTATTGGCATCATTACCTGGCTTATCAGAGAGAGAGATCGCATCCTTGTGATCTCTCTCTGATGAGCCAGGTAATGATGCAGATTGCTAATGATACGGTCTCTGTACCAGCTAACAGTGATCTGACAGCGATCACTGTCAGGGGCGGTTCTGGCCCTATGGGCGCCCTGGCTGAATCGCCCCTTGACCCCCCTCCATATCCCCTGCCTGGCGTCCCCCACCCGGCATCCCCCACTCACCTCCTCCAGTGTTCCAGCGACGCTCCTCCTCTGAGCGCCGCTCCACAATGAGGTGAGTGGAATGCGATGGCGTTCCTTGGCTGCTTTGGGTTTTCTCAGCTAGCTGAATAGAGCGGCACGTCACTGGAATTGCTGGAGGAGGTGAGTTTGGATGCGGGCGACAGTGCCCCTCAAATAGATTGTGCCCTGGGCAGTCACCCACATCGCCCAGCTCTAGAACTGGCCCTGATCACTGTTGGCAGGGACCGAGACTGCATCATTAGCAATCAGCACCCTAGAAATCGCATAACGCACGTGACGTCACTGACCTCTACATACCCGACAGGTCACAGAGGGAGGATCCAAGACTGCGATCTCTCTCTGATGCGTCGGGTAATGATGCTGATTGCTAATAATGTGGTCTCGGTACCTGCTAACAGTGACCACTGTCAGATTACTGATAGCAGAGACTCATTTGCATCATTTGCAATCAGCATCATTTGCAATCAGCATCATTATCCGACTCAGAGAGAGATTGCATTCTTGGATCCTCCCTCTGTGACCTGTCGGGTATGTAGCCGTCAGTGACGTCACGCGCGTTATGCAATTTCTAGGGTTTCCAGGTTTCTAGGGGTTCCGCCAGAAATTTTATTACATCAAAGGGTTCCCCTGAAGAAAATAGGTTGAAAAACACTGGGTTAAGCAGTACAGCACACTATAAATAATTACAAAGGAAGAGTTCCTCCTGTAAGAAAGTACTAATACATAACCAGTGTTTCAAGAATCAGTGAAAGGGAGAAAGTTATTAAACTCGGAAAGACTGCTCTGGGTCTTTTCGAGTTTACCAAGATAAATCTTGCATTGTTCTCGCAAGATTTCTTTTGAGATTTTGAGATGAAGTTTTTCAAAATTTTCGATGGAAAGGTAGCCATGCTACTAATGTAAAGTATGGCTACCTTTCCATCAAAAAAAAAATTTTTTAAAATCGAGATAAAAAAAAACTCGATCTCGAGATCTAGAAAAATCTCATGAGAACAACGCGAGACTTCTCTCAGTAAGCTCGGAAAGACCCAGAGCGATCTTTCCGAGTTTAATAACTTTCGCCCAAAGTCTTTATTTATAGAGTCCCTGAGATTACATCACCTTGGCAAGAAGTACTGAGTATGTAACCAAGTTTCCTTCAACTCCACAGTCTCCGGGATATCTGTCTTGCTGAAGGGAGGACTTTATTAAACTTGGTGGAATCACAATATTGCTTTAACAACAACTTAATTTGAAATTCAGTATGGTCGACTTGTTTATATTGTTCTTTATTATAAATGGCAAAAGGTATGCTCAGTTTATGCCTATTTTGTAAAAGCTTGGAGGTATTTTGCATTGGATTGTGCCACAAACAGCACTGTGTTTCCTTTACTTCTGATGCTGGTATCTCTGCTACCAGTGGAGTTTTCTGACTTGGTAGAGGAAGATTTAAATATTGAGTGCTGAATGTCTTGCTAAGTTAAGTAAGCTCTCAAATGTTTTGCTATGCTTGATTTTCTTGCTAAATGGGACTTTGAACAACCCTACCCACCCTAGTGTTTAATGACATACTTTTTTTGCTGAAAGTTCAACGAGCATCTACAAACTCTTGGGATAAAGAGAAGGCACAAATGCAGCCAGACAGAATCAAAAGGTCAAGAACAGGCAGTAGTATAAAAATGTAGACGGCTCAGAGTAAATGGCAATGTAAAAACACAAAAAGACACAACAGGAAAACATGGATTTGGATGGAAAGGAAACAGGGACTAGATTATCTTAACAACTGCTCAGACTGAGGGCTTAAACAGAAGAAGGTGTAGAAAGATGTCTTATATTAGCATACCAGCCATAGTTTGTGAACCACAAATGCTTTAAACAGAGGACCCTTTTTGGGAAGCAATAACCATCCCAGTCTACCAAGCACTGGATTCCTTCACTGGCTGTCTAGCAGTCAAGAATGTCCTGGACCTTAAATTACTTTTGGCCATCATCTGTTACTAATCCAGGCCCAGGCCCAGGAACTTCTAAACTCTTGTTTCACAAAGAAAACATAATGCAATTTGGAATTCATAATTTTGCTAAGCAAGGCTAGTTTGAAGGTGACAAGGATTTACTTTACAATAACCTTTGGATTGAATTTGTCAAAATGAAGGCAGAGCTTAATAAGTTTTGAGACAGACTGACTGACTCTTCAATTTATAACATTTTTGACATTAGGGCAAGACTGAAGATCTCTTATTGAGAGTGTATTTAATGTTGGAACTTCACATCAGTAAAGTGAGTCTAGGAACCACTCACAGGAAAAAAAGGCATTTTCTCCATTTATCCTCAATTCAACAAGAATGTATTTATCTCAGACAGCTCAGATGTTCACACCACCTTTTCTATATCCTGGATTGCTAAATTTGCAGCAGTCTACAATAATTCTGCAACTTACTACTTACTTTACCAGCTCCCTAATAAAATATCTGATCTGGAAGATATGTCCTAAACTTTGTGCTATGATGATCATATTGATATATTTTACATGCCTATCATTGAAAGCATAGTGAAAATGATATTGTCTGAGAGAGTAGAAGCGAAGTGGTTAGTGATAAAGTGCATAGTATTTTAAGTGGGGATAAGATAGCAACTTTGCTTTTAAGAATAGATTTTTAAGATGGTTTCTACCGCATGTCAAAAGCATCTATCTACTGGGTAAATGTCTGGGGCAAGGTTCGGATGACTTGCAACATGGTTCATTAACAAAGCCTGTTTAAGCTGAGAGAAGTTACTTACACTTGCAGATTCCAGTTAGTTGAGGTCTACTGAAATTCTTTGCAAACACCAGAAAACAGTTTATGGCCATAAAGCAACTCATCTGGTGTAGTATTACTTACATTGACATCAATGCATGATTTTATTGATTTTCTCTTGAATTGTTAGAGTTTTAGATGAAGACAGAGGGATAAGCATAGTGTCCAGGAAGCACAGAACCTGGTAATATTTAAGTTGCACACACATTTTGCAGAATGATAAAGTAATCACAGAATACATGAGACAGTAGCTTAATAACCCCTGATATATTTTTTGTACTGGAAGTTAAGAGAGTTGGATGCAATGTATAGCTGGGTTATACTGGGAGTCCCTCTGGCTACTGCTGGAGAGTTGATCATCAAAAATGTTATGGCTTCCCTGTGAAAGAATCTGATATGTATGGCCACTGGGTGTGATGTCTTACAGGTAAAGTAGAGGATATTGTGTTGACAACAGCAAGAGAAGAATCTAGTAACTTGTCTGTCAGCTAAATTAATGTGTTTTACTCAGTGGCCAGTAGGGAATCTGTTACATTATACCTAGTGCAGCAGGAAAATTAATTTTCTTAGTATTCATCAACTAATCAATTACATTACATTTTGCTCATAAGCCCAATTCATGTATTCAGTAGCAGCAGACAAACAATTACAATTCACATTGGTCTGTACCATAGTTATTTGCTAAGTGGCCCAGTTTATGTACTCTCTTGCCATCACATAACAGTTACATTGAAACTCAACTCATTTTTTAGTGACAAGCGGATAACTAGTGACAGCACATATACAGGGGTTGGACAATGAAGCTGAAACACCTTTGGTTTAGACCACAATAATTTATTTGTATGGTGTAGGGCCTCCTTTTGTGGCCAATACAACATCAATTCGTCTTGGAAATGACACATACAAGTGTGTGTATATATACATATACACACACATGATTCAGGCAGCTGTGGTTTTATGTTTTTTTGGATACAATTGGGATTAGCACCCGAACATCCCTTTCAGACAGCTTCCTCTTGCGTCCACAGCTAATCCTGTTGGATGTGTTTTGTCCTTCTTGGTAGTAGAGTTGTGCACCGTGTTAGCCATAGAATTATGCAAAGACAAGAGAGTATAGGTGATACCTTTTATTGGCTAACGAAATAGATGGTAAATGCAAGCTTTCGAGGCTACTAAGGCCTCTTCATGTCCTTCTTGGTGGTATGCTGACATTACCTTGGACACCGTGGCTCTTGATACATCACAAAGATTTGCTGTCTTGGTCACAGATGCACCAGCAAGACATGCACCAACAATTTGTCTTCTTTTGAACTCTGGTATGTCACCCATAATGTTGTGTGCATTGCAATATTTTGAGCAAAACTGTGCTCTTACCCTTCTAATTGAACCTTCCAGGCATACTGGTGCAATGTGCAATTAATGAAGATTGGACACCAGGCTGGTCCAATTTAGACATGAAACCTCCCACACTAAAATGACAGGTGTTTCAATTTCATTGTCCAACCCCTGTATATTTCTCAGTAACCTATTCCCTTACTCTGTGGACATCAGCTATTCAGTTGTATGACATATTGTTCAATAGCCAGGGTCTTTTGCTAAGTAGCCATTGCACATTGTTCAGTTGCCCAGTAGTGAACTGCAGTCTATTGGTCTAAGTGGGATCATCTTCCATCTACTTGTATTCAGCCCATACCTGATTTATTTGACATCAGACCAGAGAACTTACAAGACCCTACAAGAATTGTATAAGTAATGGGACAGATGACATTCTGGATCATGTGACCTGTTCTTTTCAATATGGAAAAATGCATGCCTCCAAGTATCAACAAATGCATATCAGGCATTATGTGACAAGTATCCTATAGATTTCTGTTGTTTAAAGATAAAATCCAGGTGTGCAGGGAGGTTAACGAGCCATTTAACACTATTGGGCCCAATAACATAAAGGGGCTCTTTGTTACAGGTCATTATGTCTTCAGACAAAGAGGATAAGACAATTGGAGAGTTAAAGAGTCACTCCACAATTCCACATATGGGGATTAAAGAGCAAAGGCAGAATTTATGTCTTCCACGGAGAGGGTCCAAGGCCACATTGTTACCCTGGAGCCTATAGATATGCCACAGAGAGGAAAGTTCAGGTATGGGTGGTTTTAATGCACAGGAAGTAGAATATTACAATTCCCCTGGCATTCAGGTAACTACAGGTAGCTCTGGTGACACAGAATTGCATGACTGATTGCCTCCATAACATTTACAGGCAAAGATCTTTGGTTACAGTTTGGCAATGATGCAATTTGCTAGGGGCTAGGGATCATTTCCAAATTTAAAATGCATTACTACTGTATGACTTAAACATAGTTTTATCCAAAGTGACACTGTTAGCGGAGAAAAGCAGCCATGCTATAGACCCCTGGTAGCTAAAGGATTGATATAAAGCACCTGGTGCTAAGATCATTTGTGCCAGCCTCACAGAACACTGCACAAGAATAGCTCTTTACAGAGGAATGCTCCCTGTGACAGCTTTAAAGGTCAGAATTATTTTAAAAGGCCAGAATATCATTCCTTGTTTTAGAGCCTGCATTGGGGCATTAAAAACAATATCCAAACAATCTAAAGTTTCTACCACCAATGTGACTTTTTTAAATTAATGTACATATACATTAAAGTGGAAGGTTTACAGTACCATTATCATTATGTTATGCAACGACAAGGTTTTTGGTACAGAAATGAGACTGGTAGTTATAGTTCACCAGTGGCAGGATAATAACCGAGCAATATTTTTCATCTTTGCAAAATGAGCATAATGAAGTGTAGGGACAGAAAAATGTATTTACCCAATACAGCCCCTTCACTATATATGCCACCATTCCCCTTTCATTGGGGAAACGTGAATTATACAGTGTGCGAGATGGTACTTGCAGTCTATACTGAACTGATTTATGTATATTTAATAAGTCTCCCACACATTTGTGCATACTGGAGCTAATCCCACAATACATTGTTCAGTGGTGCCCCACAAAGTGCTCCAAGAAAACAGGCAAAAAATGTCTTATATTGATGACAACAGTGTCCCTTGAAAAGCTACTCATCCAAAATCTGTATCTTTTGTATTTTATTTATTATTTTCAAATTAGCACTTTTTAAGCCGAATCATTTTATTAAATAAAACAGACATAAAGACACCAGCATTGTATTCACATAGAACAGAAGGGGAGGAGGTACAGGGATATGGAATGAGACCAAGATCGGCACCACACTGAAAGAAATGACCAAACATGGATGATTCTCATAGCGGAATTAATATCTTCTTTATTGCCTCTAGACTAACAAGAAACTTTGTCAAATGTTTCAGCTCCCAGAAGGCAGGCTATTTAAATATCACTTAATTAACCTCTTCAATGCTGAAAAGCCTGCAAACGAACTCAGTCAGTGAGTCTCACAACAGTACTTTAGATACTAACAAAAATCCCATCCTCCAGCCTGCACAAAATAATGTAAAATCTGATTAATATGTTTGGTAAAAATGGAGGGAAATTCACTGAAATTCACCTACACTGGAGCAAACTTGAACTGGTATAACTATGCCAAACCTGTTTTGGTTTTGATTTTGATACTTTCAATAGATTTTGTTTTTTTGTATGTTGTTATTTGTTGTCAGAGATTTAGGTTTTAGATTCTGATTTTTTTTGAAAATTGTTAAAAAAAAAAAAAAGATAAAAAAAACAAAAAAACATTTTCATGTTATTCTGTGTAATTCTGTGGCCATTGCACAGTGCTTAAAGCCATTCTGATTTTAAGGGCACACATATCCAGCTTTGGATTTTATTTTATCTATTTTAGGATGTGGGGCGCTTCATTTTTGTCTCTCCCTTTTCATGAACGTGCCATTGGATGACAGTCCAAGCGTTGGTTACTGCAGTTCCCCCTACTGGATCTAATCCACCTGATTCCCAAAGAACTTCCTCTCAACCACCTTCTCAACCCATAGTTGGCAGTCTTCAAAGTAAATATTTGGAAAATGAAAGTCACCAACCGCTTCAATCACCTTGTCGGTCTGTAAAATCGGGTGCTCGGCGCATCAGGACGTCTTGCAGCACAATGGAAAAACAGCTACTCCAGCACTCCGTTCAGCATAAAAGAAAACTTTTATTCCATCCACATGGGTAATAAAAATCAGTAAAATCAAACAATGCCTACACGTTTCGTGCGCAGCACTTATTCATGGCATAAAAAGAGTACAAAAATAAATGTGGGTTTAAATAGCATACTCACATTGCTTCCTGGTTGGCACCGATAAGTCCCCCAAAGCATGTGATCAGGCCAGATAGAGAGAAGCAAATCTGATAGGTCTGTGTAGTCACATGACCGAGCCGGGTCATATGCAAAAATGCTGTTTTTCCAGTCTTCAAAGTAAAGCAGAAAGAAGGGGTGAGAGTGGGAACTGGTTCTCTGTGAGACATGACAGCATAGTTATGTATTGCAAGGTGTGCCACTCACTGGTAGTGTTTGGACAGAAAAACCCCAGTTTAAGAGGTAGTACCATGAAGGTACATTTGTTATCTAGGCAGCTCCTATGGATGACTTTTGCAAGGAGACACTAAGATAAATTTGCATCTCCATAAGCATGGCCGTTGGGACAGTCCTTTATGTTGTGGTGCTGATGGTTTTCCACCCACTTTAACCTACCTTGCCCACCTTGACCAAGTCCCCTTTTTTAGTATCCCATATAACCTCTCTTCTTTCCACCTGCCTTGCCTTCATTCAGATTGTTGGATTGCTGTCTCATGTGCAGGGGTCTTCTTGTCCATGGCCTGCTGTTATAAAAAATGTTAAACAATTATTTTTGGAACTGGAGAAGTCATATATTTGTAAGGTGTGTTATGATTCCTAAATTCAGGCATGTAACAGTTTCTGTACCTTCTGCTTGACACTTTAGTTAGAGAATCATTTCTCTCATGGGGACAGGATAATTCATGTTTCTTTTCCTGGATGGGTGGATAGGGGCTTTGTGAAAAGGGTGTTTGGGGAAATATGAGAAGGGGGTGAATCGTGAAATCTAGAAAGAGGTAGAAATCTCTTTATTTGTAGGTTTTAGTGTTCCCTTAAATGGATGCCACCCCTCCACATGCATAATATGATGTACTGTATGTATGTCCATGTAACATATCATATTTGCACTTTTTCACTTCTTCCTTCTCCTAATGATTTGATGCCCGTCTGTCAATACCTAAATGTAAGTTCTTCATCACTGCCACCACTGAAACTTCTCCTTCCCCTACTTTTTTCTATACTGGGTGACCTTGGTTCCTGGCCCCAACATTACCACTCTGAAGTATACAATACATTTACAACTGGAAATATTTACCTTCAACTATATTTCATTCATGTAAACATTGCCATCATAAGATGGAAACTTTTGAAATGTACCTAATAAAGGCTTGAATAGATTTTAGTATAAGCTTCCACACTGAATAATATATATACAGTATATATATATATAT